>LR812538.1:26773963-26958963 GCA_903798195.1 Danio kyathit
GCTTAAAAGTCCAATTTGATGGTGCATATTCTGTAAATATTTCTGCCTTCATTTTTTTTTTTGTTAAATCATATAAACTTTTTCCAAATATATCAATCAAACTTACTAAAAGTCTTAAGTTAAACTTTGCATAACTTATGTTGACACATGATTAACTCTTATTAAAGTAAGTGAAAGTAACATAAAACATGTAGTCTTGACTTTTTGTCATATATATTTTTTACAGTGTGGCTTTTTAAAAATGTAACATTTTGAAGATGCAGAAGTCAAGATACTGACCAAATATTGTATTATTTGAAGCTATAGTACTTAAGGTAGGTGATGTGTTTTTAAATGTACAGTCAATATATTCTAATTTTATTTAAATGTAATTATTTAGAGATTTTGGTATTAAAGAAATTAAGCTTTTTAGGTAACAAATAGAATGAATGTCACCATTGAACTTGAACAGATACATTTGAAAGACATATGGTCAAGAAAATGCTGTTTTTAATTTATATAACTTGGTCAACATTTACAGCAGCGTTCATCTAAATAAATTTAAAGATCTGAAATGCCACAAAAGAACTGTGAATTACTTACGTGAAACAATTAATCATGTACAGCTCTACAGTTTAGGACAACAATAATGATTGATTTGTTGGAACTGGTTTGGATCTGAAGATTTGGGTTGCAGGTACTTATTGGGACTTGGGAGAAAGAACACAAACTGATACTGAGCACCAGAGTTCATTTGGAATTGGACCTATATTTTCAGCAATTTTAGTCTGCTTGTTTGGTGTGCACCAATACTGTTCACACTCATTCAAATGAATAGCACTAGAGTTGATTTTATTCTATTGATTCCTGTCAAGTGTATTAGTTTACTGCTTATTTGCTGCCTACTCATCACTACACTGTAAAAAATAAAAAGTTGAGTTAACTTAAAAATTAATACAACCGGCTGCAAAGAAATTTTGAGTTTATTAAGCTTCAGTGGTTGAAGTTGTGCCAAATTATTAACCAAACATGCAGTTAAATCATTTTTATGAGTAAATTCAACTCTGAGCTCAAAATATGTCCACCTTACTTAAAATTTTAAACTGAGTTAACAAGTTGTAGGTTGGATTTTTTTTTACAGTGTACGGTGAATTATCATAATGACAATTTTCTTTGGTATACCCTGCTGCACTCCAAATATAAAAGGCTGAGTTTGTATTCCTAAACTGGGTTTAAGGAAGATTCTTCTGTAATTAATGAATATGATTTTAAGCAGAAGAGTACTATAGCATTTTCTATTTGTAGACTCAGTGCCTTTTAAGGCGAACAGATTATGTCAGTACCGGCTGACCTCCCTTCATCAACTCCGGTTTACTGGTAAGGAATTCCAGAAATGCAAAAGGGGAAAAATAAGCAGAGGAACCTGCGAGAGCTATTTTTAGAAAACGGCTGCCTGCAATTGAACATCATGATATTCCTTGAATGCTGGAAACTATTAAGAGGGATATTAAGAGTGGTATTTCTTAAGGGGCTAGTAATGCCAGACCTTGCCAGACCTCTGCTGGCTGTTAACCAGTAGCTTCACTCAAGGTAGGAGGAGGAGAGAAGAAATGCAGGAGGATGGAGGAAAAGACCAAGATTAGATTTGAAATTCTTGCTACCTTTCATGTTAAAAAGAGAAGAAATATAGAGTAATGGGATCTGAAAGTCTGTGAAGGGATTAAAAGGACAGGAGAGACAGCAAGATTCAAAGACAGAAAGAAGTGAGAGTCTAGCCGCTGGTGCTTCGGACTCATAACAGAGCCAAAAAAGGAATGAAAGCAAAGCAGCACGAGCGCTCGAGTCCAAGAGCCTTTCACCAGCTGCCAAAGTATTCCTGTAAAAGTGCTCTTTTGATGGATACACGAACATAGGTTCAGGGGGAAAAAAGGAGAAAAAGGGTTGTTTTAGGTGGTCAGTTATGCCTTTCATCATCATTTGTGCCACCAACACAAAGTTATACAATTTTAATCCATCCTTTCCCTCAGTCAATCCTTTTATTTGGTGAACTTGCACTCTAGGTTTTAGGTTAAGGCTTGGCAAAGTATTAACAAAGCAAACTCAATACTCCCTCTTAAAAAGGCTGAGGATTTATCAGTTGGCTGAAGGGAGGGCTTCCACCTCCATTACAAGAAACGGAGAGAAAGAGGGAAAACACAGTGACTCATTAGTCAACATCTGGAAATAATTAGGTTAAATGGAGTTTGGAGTGTGGCTGGCCTACCACCATGATCCCTTCGTGAAACACACAAACACTCCTTGAAATTGTACATTTTAATTCAATTTTTGAGACTCTTTTAGGACCAAGTTGAGGAAAAACAATGAACGCAGGTCTGAATGGGCTTGTTGGAGACCAATGATAACATTAATGGAAAGCATCTGGATTTGGGTATCGGTTCATTTATGGTTATCCATTATATTGAGGCCCACAAAAAAAAGTGTCTAAAGGTTGCCAAAAGAAAGAGTGGGGGTGAAGCAGAGAGACAAATTGTTTCGAACAAAACATGCCTTCCAAGGACGCAAGAATTCAGAAGATGGAAAAGTGTAGGCAGCAACTATCTGATGTTTAGCAGAGAAAAGGACAGCGTGGACGTCACTGACAGTGTTTTTGGTGTATGTGGGTGAACCATGAGGCCATGCGCTTGACAGATATAATGCTCAATCATAAGCCCACACCCACATTCACACGACACAACGATGAGATCTCCATCTTTTCCTTTTTCTCGCTGTTTACATGCTGATAACAGTATAAACTTTCCCCAAGATAGCATATCATTCGCTTTTCAGTGGGCTCTGGTTTCCTTTTCCAGAAACTCTGCACACAGACATGCATAGCCACACAAACAACCAAGCATGAAATTGTCTGTCCATGTGCAGCTGTACACATGCTGTGTGCGTTTGTGTGCATTACTACACCAGTTTCTTGATTTTCTGGACTTTGTTTCCTTCTGTGTGATGGGCCGTCTGTTCTGTAGGATGATACACTGACCCTGAGATGCCTTTCATGACATCATTCGCTGAACTCTGTGTGTGGCTTTCCAACTCTAATAAATCAGTAAAGATGGAAATATGTAAAGCAGAAGAGTCTTTAGAGTAGGTCATCTAGTTTTGATGGTGCCTGTACTACTTACAGTAACTACATTTTAAGCTACAAGAAATTGTAACTACAAGTAAATTGTAAGGGTAATTTTGGAAAGGATTAAGAATGATTTCAATGTAAACATTAATGGCCTGTTTTGTACAGGATATTTATTTACTGGTCAATGTTGGTAATTTTAGATATGGTGTGCAAGACTGTTCCTGGTCGAGTTTAGCAAAGCCCAATTAAATCCATCTGAACTAGTTAATCAAAAGGGCTGCAACAGCAAATCGATTACTAAAAGCGTTGGCAATGAATTTTGTTGTGATAGATTAGGCGAATAGATTCGTCGTCACACGACGCGGAGATGTTTGATTATTAAAAAAACTTTAGTTGAGCGCGGAGCGAACGCACTCTGCCTCTCTTGGCGTTGATGCCAGCAGATTTCTTCGCCTCATAGACAGGACGGAGCAAAAAAAAAAACAAGCATTAGAGGAATACATGGCGAGGAAGGGAGCAACAGCAAGGTAAATCACTACAGAATCCTATTGTTCCGTTTTAAAATGAGGAACAGAATGTCCCTGGTCCCAGCTTGACAAGCATGATGTAAAAAATTCAAACTGAGCCAGAGAAAGACGTGTCATATCACAATTATGCAATGCTTATTTTATGTTTTAGACATGTAACTACACACAAGTACTAGTAAAACGATATATTTAGAGTTTGTAGAAGACACAAGAAAGTCTATGGAAGTCTAACAATCCATTCAAATATAATTTGCTGATGTGTATTATTCATATCAGGTACATGTAGTGAAAGTAACAATAAAGTTCAATCTATTCTTCTCCCAGCTGGCCAGCCCCTTGCTTGCATGCATTTTGGGAGTAACTGGTGAATTTACATGCTGAATCCTGCGTGTTCTGCTTTTATGAATGAGACATGCGCACAGACGCAGGTAAACATGGCGATGCCCATCTCACGTTAAAGATCACAATCAAGATCATTTATACCGTCTTTTAAACAACAAAAAACACTCACTTCCACGTTTTTGTGAATTGGAATATCAGGTAGTTGATACATGATGAGCAAGCGTGTGAATATTTTGTATTAAAACGTAAAAGCATAATAAAAGGTATACATCTGTGATACAGTGGTGTGTCATGTGACAAACGTGACGCGTCACCATGGAAACATTAAGGGTGAACGTTCTAAAATAATGATCGCAAAAACAAAACTCTCCCGGGGCCAGATAGAATCTTTTAAACTCACCAGTGAAAGGGTTAATAATAAAAGTAAAGCAACGGTGGTATAGTTACTTTGCATTTCAAGACTAAAGACACGTTTTTCACCTTTTTTGGATCATTAATTTTTTTTATCTGTTGTCATGTATAGCTACACTGCAAACAAGCTTTTCTTGCTTAGTAATTTCGTCTCGTTTCCACATGTTTGTGCACTTTCTTAAGATTTATTTCTGTTTTTGAATAAAGGGTTGGAAATGAATGGTTTTTCTTTTTTTTTTTTTAATTCGATTCATTAATTAATCAAAAAAATAATCGACAGATTAATAATTTATTAAAATAATCGTTAGTTGCAACCCTACTAATCAATGTTTTCAGACTCATTCAAGACTTCCAGGTACTTCCAGGTGTTGAAGCTAAACTCTGCAGAATGCTGATGCATTAGGGAAGCAGCAAATTGGCCATCAAGCTGTCTTGTTGAGAGGTTGAGAGCTGTTTTTTACATCATGGGTGGCTGGTAGGACAATCAGTTGGCCATTAACTAGAAAAACTAGATACCATGTTGTTTTGATAAAAAATGCTTCTACAGTACAGTGCAAATTTCTTTTAAGCAAAAATAATAATTAGACTGTGAAAATGTGGTTCACATGCTTTTTGTATTATGTAACCGCTTTAGACACTGTATTGTGTAATCAATGACCGGAACTTTCGGTTTTATAATTGTGTACACAGTTATATTAAGCCAGGTTTAATCCCAGCACATGTGCTCTTTAAACATTACCATAAGATAATGTTAGTTCAGTTAATGTTTATCAGGTTGTGCAACTGCACAGTTAGACCAGCGTCTCTCAGATCTGGCCCTCATGGTCCACTGATCCAACCCTGATCGCTCTTACCTCCCTGTATCTCTGTAGATGTCCACAAGACCTTGTTTACTTCAAGCTCAGCTGTGTTTAAAAACCTCCTATTTCTGCTAGTGATGCTAAACATTTGATTTATATTTCCTTGCAGAAACGCAGTGCAACTGAAGCAGCTTCAAGATCAGATCCTTCTAGAGCAGCAGCAGCTTCCCGCTCCTCAGGAAGTCTCTCCTCCATCTCCACCTCTCCCACCTCCTCCCTCCTTCCAGGAGCTGGAGAGCAGCACCATGCAGACCAGCACCTTCAACTATGCCCGGCCCAAGCAGTTCATCGCTGCTCAAAGTCCCACAACAAGCGGAGGACCCATCGGATACAGCTCGCAGTCCTCCAGCTCCAGTCCACTGTCACCAACAACATCCCACAAGCCATTCAGCCGCGTCTCTCTTCCGCCCTTCCATCAGCAGCCGCTACTGTCCAAATCAAGCAGCGTAGAATCTCCCAGCTCGCCTTCATTCCCGCCTCCCCCTCCACCCTTCCTCAGCTCCAGCAATCTGTCCTCTCCTGCTGGTTTACCACAAGAATTCCCCCCACCTCCTCCGCCACCTCCACCACCTGCCACGTCCAGCCCCACCCGCTCAGACACCTCCTCGCCCTTCACATCCACTCCACACTCACCAGCCGGATTCCTGGCATCTGTGCTGCCCACCACACCACCTCCGCCACCAATGAATGCATTGGGGCTGCCCAAGGGTAACGGCACAGTGTGAGTACCACCAATCATCACTAGAATTCATTATTCAGAATTCATTGTTTATCAGTACACATTTGTCAACTGGTCAGGACCTCTTGGTTTCACGTTTTGACTTGACATTCTGTCATTTGTTTTCCTTTGTGTGGCATGCATTTAACTTTGCGCATGCATTTGTAAAATTAGATTTGGTTTCTTTTTCTATTACATTACCTTTGAATGAGTTATTTGGGTTAGTTGACGAACATTTTAATGTGTTCAGGTATTTTCCTCTTAAAAACACTTAAATTATTTTAAAAAACTGAAATAAATAGTCTTGAGTCCAGCCCTAGCCCAACCTAAACCTGACCACCTCTCCATAAATGTACAATATGTAACAAACAGGCAGATAAAGATACAGTCTGCAGGTGTGTATTGCAAGTACAGACTAGACCACAGTATAAAATTATTACAAACTAGTCATACAGCCTCTATGGAGTCAAAAAAGGAGTCTTTTTTTACAAAAATGTTTCGACTATACGTATGTTAACAATCGTTTCTCATTTACACAACCAATCTGAACACTAACACTAGTTGGTCATGAGAAACCGTGTCTTTCCACAAATAAATCTGGCATAATGCAGGTTCAAGTGGCAGATTTGTGAAGTTATTATGGTTGTTTAAACTGAAAGTACCATTTCATAACCACAATATAATACCTTCATAAATCATTAATTGTAAATGTACATTTCTCATTGGAAGGTGTGTATTGTGAAAAATACCACTAAA
Source organism: Danio kyathit (assembly GCA_903798195.1). Taxonomy (NCBI): domain Eukaryota; kingdom Metazoa; phylum Chordata; class Actinopteri; order Cypriniformes; family Danionidae; genus Danio; species Danio kyathit. The sequence goes on from LR812538.1 coordinate 26,780,675, forward strand.
GGGTCCTGACCAAGCTACGTTAGCTTAATGTTTCCATCCAAAGATGCAAATTAAATTTATGCGCATAACTGGAATATCGCTTATAAAACATGTGAATAAAGCAGCGTTTCCATCCAATGAGTCAAAGAGAGCAAAATCATCACTTCTTAATTAACCAGTGCTTAATATTAAAAGTAAAAATGGAATTTGCTGCGGCAGGAGAAGCTGCGTGAATCTTTTCTTTATTTAATAAATGACTTGCGCCTCAGAAGACAGTATGCCGACACGCAATGAACACATGGTGGCGTTTGAAGGCGTCGGACACGGAGCACAACGCTCTTAACAGTTCTGGAGGTAATTAATAATATAATAACACTAATACTAAAAATTTTAGAATTACCAAAACAACATTTCAGATGTTTTACAAATGTGCTCAGCGTGCTGGTTTGCCCATTCACACATATTTGTACCATCACATGATCGCTTATAACAAAATCTCATGACTTTTTTTTAATGCGGATACTTGAATTTGTTCAGTAAAAGTGTTTTCATCGTAGTTTATGCACATCTTTTCTTATTGAATTAAAATATTATCCTGCTCAGTTATGCACATATGTTTTTATGTGCATTTTCAAAACTTATGTGCATCTTGGCGTTTCTATCAACTGTTTTTTTTATGCGCATATTCAAAACGTAGCTACAGTGTGACAAGAAAGGAGTAAGAACATGCTGTTTAAAACTATCCTAAATACTTTTTGTAGGTGTGCAGTCATTCTCTATACTATATGAAATCTTAGTGCCTCATCATAACTCCAATACAAGGCACAAACTTTTTGGCTAATAAGTAATTTGTAGTACAGCTCCTGCTTTCCAGCTGCATGGAAGACATGTACTGTATGCATTCTTACTTGGCATGTTTATGGAGACACAGGGATCAATGGGAGCTGAGGAACCTTGAGGGTTAGGCCTCTGAGAGGTTTCCTTTCTTATCCGCAAATCAACAGAAGTATAAAGTGCACCGGTTCAGTGGAGAAGAATATTTTTAAAGGAATGACAAAAAATCATTTGCTCACACTTAAACACTTAAAAAATGTCCAAACTGAAAGATAATGTCCAACAAGATAATCAATAACAACAAAGCTGATTTTTTTTAAACAAGAAATTGGATGAATGAAAGCGATGGTGGAAAACAGTTTTTAGTGACTTGTACTGCATGATGTTTTGATATTTCCGTTTTATTAATAGTAAATTAATAAAAATAATATATTAATATAAATAAAGCAGACTTTTGTTAAGATGTAATTATTGGATAACTGTGCAATCTGAAGTAAAAAAAGTACTAATATTAAAATAAATTTAATCACTTGTAGAAATGACAACAGATAAATTAACTTCAACTAAAATTTAAAACAAAGAAAATCAAAATACAATCAACATATTAGTAATTATAATACTAAAATAGTCACTGCTCATCTTCTAAATGAATTAAATGGGGGGGAAAGCAGCTATAACTTTCTTTAAAAATAAATAAATAAATCTATAAAATGTTAATTTGTTATGAATATTTATGAAGATCTGGTTTGTAAAAAATGACAATTTTATTTAAGCTGTTTATACACATTTTCACCCCGTTACATCTCAGAATAAAGTTCTCTCTCTTATTCCCACGCACCTAATCTGGCATCTAAATGTGCATGCTTGTTTGTTTGGTTTATCTTCTGAAAGCGATACAGACACAAGCTGATCAGCGATCGTTTGCTTAGTGTTTTCATGGCTTGGTTTGATGTTACTCATGATATATCATAAGAATCTTCAGTAAAGATGGTGTTTCGGATGACACTTTGGTTTAAACACTCATTCAAGGTGTGTGAGTTTTTCCCCTCAAAGCCACTGCTACCTCTTCATCTTGATAATCTTCATTATCTCCCACTACTTCATTCCCCTTTCTCTCTCTCTTTCTCTCCCCCTCTCTGTTCCTGACATTCCAGAGCCAGAGAGGGAGAAAGATAAGGGAGCGCAATGGAATTTTAAAACACTCACAAACAGATAACGGAAAATTCTACTTACTTCCCACTGCATATGCAAAAAACATTTCCCACATTGCTCCCATTCCATTCATATTGCACTGTATGATAAAACCTGCAGTTTAATTTGTTTTGTGCATGTACTTTAATCCTAGCGGCTACATGGGAAGGTTTTATGGACTGGTTATATAATTCTGTAGTCAGAAACACACTCTGTCTCTGTGTTTATGAAGTTTACAGATTCTGTACTTGATATAGAAACATATTTACTCTGTAATTTTTCTGAGATATGTTTCTCTGATTGCACTTTTTGTTAAACAGGGCTTTGCCACGTAAAACAACACCCCGTACACCTCGCATCATCTCTGATTCAGACATCCAGGGCTCTAAAGATGCTGTTATACAAGATCTGGAGAGAAAACTACGCTTCAAAGAGGAGAGGCTCAGCAATGGACAGCAGGTGTGTGTGTGTGTGTGTGTGTGTGTGTGTGTGGTGTGTGGTGTGTGTGTGTGTGTGTGTGTGTGTGTGTGTGTGTGTGTGTGTGTGTGTGTGTGTGTGTGTGTGTGTGTGTGTGTGTGTGTGTGTGTGTGTGTGTGTGTGTGTGTGTGTGTGTGTGTGTGTGTGTGTGTAAGAGAGAGACAGAGGTTTTCTGTTTGGATTACTAAAGAATTAGACATTATTAAAATATTACTACCATACTAGTCTTGCCATATCAGAAAATAATGTCTAACCAATAACACAAGCAAACATGTTTGATTATACAAGTATACATTACAGTATGTATGGAAACATAAGGGGCTACTTCTATGTAAGGAGCCTCTTTAAACTCTTGTAAAATGTTAATATTTGTTGACGCTTGTTCCAAATTTCTAATAAAATATGGTCTTTTTCTATATAACAAAACCCCTACATTTACAGTTTTCAAAGTGTTTTTAGGATTGTTTCACCAAATGTTGGTTTCTTAACTCATCTTAAGTTAAAACATTGATTGTGTTGTTTAAAAATAATATAAACATGTCTGAAAACATTATTTAAATCTAGTTTTTATTTTTTATATTTTAAATGTATTTTTTTAAATGTTTTTATTTTAGATTAAAATATTTTATTTCAATTGTTTTTCAATTAGAATACCAACTTCAGTTCTTATTATAAATCAGTTCTTTGTCTTTATTTTTCTTCTTGTTTGATCTAAATGGACTGAACAAACAAATGAAGCAGAGAAGATGTACAACTATTTCCATTGGTAATTTGAAGGTGTTTACTAGGGTTAGGTACCGAAACTTGGTGCAGTTAAAGTAAAAAAAAAATGAAACGCCCAAAGTTCCATGAAACTCCGGAGAAAACGCGAATAACCTTGTGACGCAATGATGTTAATTGAATTATGTGCTATAAGATGTAAAACCGGAACATTCAAAAAGCATCTCATGTAACACCTTAATCATATTATTGTCTTATTCAGATTAAGGCAAAATTAATATAAACATGTCTGAAAACTTGCTTTAAATTTTTTTGTTGTTTTTTTGACCCGCTGTGATTTTATGCAGTTATTTAGATAATCTAGTTTTTATTTTTAATATTTGGAGGAAAAATATCAGCAGTAGTTTACAGATTAAAACAAATACTTTTACTTAATCACATAACTATAAATCACACAATAATTCCACAGAGGCTGAAGTCTTAATTTTTGTTTGTAGATTTTAGTAAAAATGTATTTTAAATGGACCGTTCACCCAAAAAACTAAAAATGTCATAATTAACCCACATTTGTTATCCTAAAAACAATAACCATCTTCTTTTAAAGCACAAAAAAAACTAACACTGTTCATTTCCATTTACTGAATTCTTTAGTACAAGCGACCGATTAATAATAATAATGCTTCTGCTTGTGAGAGTGTGTGTTTTCTCACACACTAACCCAGGCTCTGATAGATTAATCCTGCTTGCTTTCAGAGGTTAACCTATGAGGAGAAGATGGCTCGCAGGCTGCTGGGTGCTGATAATGCTGCCACAGTGTTTAACACACAACAGGTGGAGGAGGAAGCCAATACACAGGTATAAGCACACTGTCACAGTCCCACCTATACACAACATCCACACAGTAAATGGTTTGACTGGCTGTGTCCGCAGACTTTTTCCAAAGACTGTTCATTTATTGCATTGTGGTTTGCCTGTGTTCTTGTAAATGCATTTTAATTCAGCTATTAGCTATGAACTCCTGCATGTGCTTGCACATATGCATTGAGTTAATATTAAAGTGGAAAAAATTTGGCAAGATGAGCATGTTGCCGAGACATTGGTGCAGGTAAGTTTGTAAAAACAAGATTAAGGCCTTGATATAAAGGTCTTTATCATTCTTTGCTTAAGTGTTAATAAAAAGCTAACAGTGGTTTACTGTTAGCAAACATCCTGATGTAATTAGTGCATGAAATTATCGGAGCGTCCAATAAATTGGCCAATAATGGCTTGAAATTTTAATTTGGCATCTCCCTAATATGGAAAATTATATACTGTAGATATGCCTGCAATAGTTTACATGTTTGTTCTAGGAGTGTTAAGCCTAGTTCACACTACAGGATTTTAAGCCTGATTTGAGGAGGATTTGGAAGTTAACAAGCTCGCCGACAGATCGAGCTGTGATCGGGGAAAAAATCTGCGGGCGCTTGGCAGTCTTTATGTGTTTATGTACTGAACAACGCATCAAAGAGGCTCGCTGAAGCGTCACCAACACCTCGCAGACGAAAATCCAATATCTAGCATGCTGACCCGACCCCACGTGCAGTCAGATGTAGTGACTAGCTGCAGCCAATGAGAGATTCTGTAATTCTGTAACTATTAGAATTACCAAACTGGTCATTCTGACCATTCTCATATAAAACGTCATATTGTCATGTCATATTTACATTCAAAACTTCTATTGAGATGTTAAAATTAAGCTTTGAATGCGTGTCATCATATTTTGAGACACCATTACCCTAAAAATATGATGATCTTTTTTTGGTAATACAACCTATAAATATGTACTAGAACTACAATATGTACTGTATAAATATACTAGAACAGGGCTGCCCAAACTCTGTCCAGGAGGGCCGGTGTCCTGCATACAGTATTTTAGGTCCAACCCCAATTAAACACGCCTGAACCAGCTAATCAAGTTCTTTCTAGGTATACTAGAAAGCTCCAGGCAGGTGTGTTGAAGGAAGTTGGTGCTAAACTATCCAGGACCGAGTTTGGACACCCTTGTACTAGAACATGCAAAGGTTTGGGCCTCACTTTCAAACAGGAGCTATATCGCGGCACAGATTATGCTGTTTTGAAAGATATATCTGTGGTAAATTGATGTTTTTGCTATCATAAAGTTATGTTTATGTTAGCATGAAGTTGCTAGGCAAAAAATGCATGCATATTTAAGGTCACAGCGAAAAGTAGCAGACAGGCATGCAGTCATTTTGACCAATATGGTAATTAAAGGTAGAAATGCTCAGTTCTTTAATCAAATAATCTGCCGATGTTTAAAGTCATGCAGTGTGAACCAGGCTTTAGCAATAAAATCACAGCAGTGTGGTCCTTCTTGAAGAAAACATTTGCTGTTATGGTGATTTTTAAAAAAAAAATTTTTTTTTTTTTTTTCAAATTCAAAGTTATGTAAATATTGCAATAACTAAACTCAAACCTCTCTCTATCTTCAATTCAATGTTTCGGATTGCCACGTTGACGCAAGTACAGTATGATATCCCTTAATCAGTCAGTAAATTATTTGCTAACAGCCACAAGCCTAGTGCCCTCTCGGTTAGACTTGTACTTTAGTTAGTCGGATTTGGGAGCAATCTTCTAGTAAAATATAGTGTACACAAATAGCTTTAAGTTATGTTATAAAATCTTAAGTCAGAAGTTATGATGAATTAGAGACTCCCAGGTTCTGTGACACCCCCCCCCCGGTATCTGCTTTATTAGTCTTTAGTAGCCTCCACATGGCCCATGGTCTCGTAAAATAATGGTCAGACGTTATCATGCCAGGCATTGATGCTATGATGCCAGTAAATGAACATTTGCTTAAATGTGTCCTATAAAGAGAATTTGGGCATACCTAGGCATAGTCAAATAATAAGAGATGTCTATGCTGTGAGTTTCAGACCCCCTTGTTTCCTCATTCTCATGTAAATTCTGCAAGTGGAAAAAGGCCTTTAAGAACACTATACAGACTATTGCTTTGCTCACAGGATTATTCATTAGCACCCTCAACATTTGTATATACCTCAGCTCACATTCTATGTCAACCAGACCAACATGCATTGACTGTAATGTGACGGTACACTTTTGTGCAGTAGGTGTGTAATCTGCACAGGATGTGACATCATCCTCAATTCTCCCCCCTGCCTGTTTTCTGATCTCTCTACAGGAAGGCTCAGCTGACTCAGAGTCTGTCCCTCAAAAGGTTATTCATCCTTCTGTCTATTGCAAACTTCACGCAGCAGCCTGTCTGTCCTCCTCAGATTTCACTTTGTCTCACCACTCAGTTTCCCTTTGCTTCACCTCATGAGACCACCCTGTTTGTTTAATTGTGTCTCACCCCTCTGTGTGTGGTCACCCCCCCCTGTTTTGGCCGGTCACTACTGTATGTGATTGCGTGTTTACTCTTATCCACTGTGTTTCTTGTGTGTCTCTGTTTATGGAAGATTTGAGCCCTGAATAAGCACCGTGGTAAAGACCTTGACAGCAATGTGACTGTGATGAGTATTGTGTTCTTTAAGGATATCATAGAAAATATAGATTTACACTGCAGTCAGTCTGATCAAATAGGCAGTGTGTTCAGTGATTGAACTGTACCAAAACTCCAGAAGGCCTGTTAAGTTATGAAAGTAAGCTATATGACCTTAGTTTATTAGTTTAAAATGTGAAAGTGTTAGTGAAATGTATGGTATAATTCACAGGCTTAAATTTATGTTAACCAGTTGAGAATGAAGATAGAATTTGATATAGCAAGTATGTTTAACTTGGAGACAAATACTTATGTTTTAATTAATTTATTTTTTAGCAAACAACAAATGTATGATTGGTCACATTTATATTTTTGATTTAATAGTTTAATAAGCCATTTGTTGGTAGTTACATTTTTTTTTTAATCCACCTGTTAATGGGCTATATGCACAGCTAGTGTTTTTCAGCCCATGATAAACTTCCAGTGAAAGCTTAAATGTGACTATTTTCAGTTTTATAAGGCTTCTTTTACAGCATCAATGTTGTAATGTAATTACAATACATACAGTTAAATAGCATTCATTTAGTTGTTCAAGCATAAAACAAGATGATAAACCATGTAACTGTTAGCGCTGTCAGGATCAGCAGGCAAGTGCAGGAACTCTATTGAAAATACTGGGGTAAAATAAACTGTCCTATTTTAAAGACATGACGGGGGGAAATGGAATTTAATCCAGTGCTTCTGAAATTAAAATTGAAAATTAGCAATAAATGTCATTTTTAAATACAGTTTCATTATTTTTGTTTATTGAATTCCTGCTGATTAAAAGCAGTGTTGGGATAATGCATTACAAGTAACGTGAGTTACGTAATATTACTTTTCTAGGTAACGAGTAATGTATTACTTAAAAAAATTAAGTTATGATATTTGAGTTACTTTTTAAAAAAATCCAATGCGAGTTCCTTTTTTTAAATTAATTAGCTTTTAAAAAATAAACTGCTGACTTAAAATTATAGTCACATTAAATCACCCAGTCAATGAGAGGATACATGCATTATTTTGAACGCATTGAAAAAAAGGAAAAAGGGATTGTCTCAATGGACGGTAATTTTTTTAATTTATTTATTTATTTATTTATTTTTTAACCTAACTAATTAGACAAAAAATACAAAAGTAGCGCAAATGTTACTTAATTTTCATTAATCTGTATATACGGCATGTATAGCTCTGGGGTCAGTAAGTTCTCAGAGATGACAATATCCTAAATTATTATTTTTTTAAAGTTAAATAAAGGTGTAGGTTATACAGTGCATTGGTAGTTGTAGAGCTTCTCTATTTAAAAAAAAAAAAAGAAGAAGAAAGTTTTGAATAAGGCAAAGGCAAGGAAAAATAATGCAAAAATAACTCAAAAGTAACGTAATGCACTTCCATAAAGTAATGCAACTAGTTACTTTTTTGGGGAGTAACTCAATGTTGTAATTCATTCATTTCAATTATCTTCCCCAAACACTGATTAAAAGCATTAATTTCCTACTGAACCCAACATATACTGGGTATTCAGAAGAAATTGTTTATTCATTTTTATTTTTGTTTATACATAATGCATTCAAAATGTAAGAAAATGCATTCATATACCTTGAGCAGAGGCCGTGCATGCAGTTCCGCTATATCTCTGCAAAAGCATTTGTCTGCTGGACTGGCTAAATAACCCCACATGTTAATGATTTAAACTAATCCATGAATTGCTTAAGATCTTTAAAAAAACCTGCTAACATCACCATTTGTTTTGTTACTGCTAACTGATCAAGCACCAGAGACCACATGCGTCTGCTTCGCACATTTCCTAGCCTCGAGTGGAGACACTAAAATGCACATGCTTCTCTTCCTCTGAACTGTGGGAAGTGGATATGCTGTTAATGTTGTGCCGTAAATTTAAAGTGTGCTTAGCACTCAACACACGTCCTTGGGCAAATAGCGGTTGTCTGTGTGTTTGCGTAGGAAATGTGCATGTGCGCGTACTTTTGGGAGGATGTGGCTGGACGTTCAAGAAAACAAGATGGAGAGGATTGGTCCGTTGTCTACTTGTGTGTGTGTGTGTGTGTGTGTGTGTGTGTGTGTGCGTGTGTGTGCGTGTGTGTGTGCGTGTGTGTGTGCGTGTGTGTGCGCGTGTGTTTGCGTGTGTGTGTTGTCTTGCTGCAGCTGTGTCTTAAACCTACAATTATTGTTGTGATGTGTCATCAGCACACACTTTTCTCCAGATGTTCCTTCTGCCTGCAGAGTGAAATAAAAAGAAACAGAAGAGTAGAAGGAGACCAGATGAAAGGGCAAGACGAGTGAAATAAAAGTTGGATGCGAGACTGAATAGATTACAGGACGCAGTGATGAGAGGATGTGTGTTTGAATGAATGGAACAAACGATTGAATGAGTTGCTAACTGGAGCAGAAGGTCATAAATTGAAGTCTTTGTGTTTGTTTGTGTGACAGGAGTATAAAGTGTCCAGCTTCGAGCAGCGGTTGATCAGCGAGATTGAGTTTCGTCTGGAGCGTTCACCTGTTGAGGAGTCTGACGAAGATGTTCAGCATGATGAAGATGCGGCTGGAGAGGTGGCGCCGTCTTTCGATCAGAAGCTCAAGCACTACAAGGTGTTCGAGGGCATGCCTGTGACCTTCAGCTGCAAGGTCATGGGAGACCCAAAGCCTAAGGTGAGAAAACCTGGCAGGTTAGCTCTCCTAGAATATTTTGCTTTCATGTTCCTTATAAGCAGAGTTTGTGACCTTAACAGGTTCTTATTTGTGCTTCACCCTAAAATTAAAATGTAAAAAATCTCAGGCCATCCAAAATGTAGTCACTTTTTTTTTCTTCAGTACATTAACATTGTTGTTATATTGGCCCTAGCGGTCATTCTGACTTTGAATGTAAATATTATGTGACTAATTCAATTCTAAATTGAGATTTTAGAATTAAGTTTTGAATGTCTGTCAGCATATTTTATGAATTTATTACATTAAAAATGTGTTTTTTTTTTTTTTTTTGGGGGGGGCATTTTTGTAATCTATTTTTAATATAGTAATATATTTTATTAATATAGTTGTGTATGATGTAGGGGTATTTTACTGTTTTAAACCAAAGAATGACCAGTCTGTCAGATGCAGAAGGGCTGGAGTCAGAGATTTAAATAAATAAATAAAGTTTTGATAGATAAGATAGTTTCTAGTTTCATCAACAGAAGCCAGCTTCAACACTCGACGACGACAATGAGTTCCTAGGCCACTCTGCTTACAATCACAAATCAATAACAAGTATACTTTCACATAACGCCATTAACTGCGTCATACATATAGGTGTTCTAACCTGATTGGTTAAAACACAGATAGACTAGGAAAACCTCTACGTGGGTCCGTGCGTACATTCATTTTCTTTTCGGCTTAGTCCCTTTTTTAATCCGGGGTCGCCACAGCGGAATTAACCACCAACTTATCCAGCACACCCATCTCTGGGAAACATCCATACACACTCATTCACACACATACACAATGGACAATTTAGCCTACCCAATTTACCTGTACCACATGTCTTTGCACTGTGGCGGAAACCGAAGCACCCGGAGGAAACCCATGCGAATGCTGGGAGAACATGCAAACTCTACACAGAAACTCCCACTGACCAAGCCAAGGCTCAAACCAGCGACCTTCTTGCTGTGAGGTGACAGCACTTCCTACTGCGCCACTGCATCGCCTGCGTGTGTACAATTCTGAACAATATCTTAAGCATATAAACGTCAGACATCCACTAGACTGTTTAGAGCTGACTCCATACCTGTGAAACGGATCCACAATCAAGTAGAACACACACTTAAAGTACAGTCTGTTTCTTACCCAAGGCTGAGTGTATTCTCAGCGTCTTTATCAAAACCAGTTAAAAAAACAGTATAAATCTACATTCAGGCAGTTATATAAAGGCCATCTTGAATAAAAAGTAGAATCACTTTAAAAGAATTAACCGTAAAAATAGCAAAATCACTTTAGACATTTTAGATAGTATTAACTCATAGAAACAACAATAGAAACAGTTGTTTCCAGTCCTCAGCCCTTCAGTTCCACTCGAGGTCTCCGTGACCTCTGACCTAGTTTGGTGGCTCCTGAAAATAGTTACAAAGAGACAGGCAAATGCACTGAACATTCTTATATTAAGTAATGTGTAAAATTTATTCAATTATCATCTTTAATAAAAAATAATTGATCCATGCTGAGACGAATTGGAAGGTAGAAATCCAAATCCTTCAACGAGTTTATAGACCATCAGCAAAGTGTGAATAAGGGAAATTTGGTTGTAGAGAGCAAAATTTTGTTCACCACAGTGAAAATGTTTTTTATGAATGTACTTACTCCCAGGGCAATTTATATCGAGGTAAATGATATACATGCAAACTCCACACAGAAATGCTAACTGACCCAGCCAGGGCTCAAACCAGGAACCTTCTTGCTGTGAGGCGACAGCGCTACCCATTGCGCCCCCATGCTACCATTTTTATAAATGTATGAGAGCCATATCTGAAGTAAAGCTGTGTTTTTGCTATCAGAAAGATATGTTTTGTTAGTAAAAGATTGCTAGGCAACGTGTATTCAAAGGCATGGGAAAAAAATAGCAAATATTGAAAATCATTTGGCTAGTTTGACCGATGATGGTCATTCAAGATAGAAATACTTGTAAATCTTTTGTGTTTTTATAATGTGTATTTTATTTTAACAATGGTCAAAAGTAGATTGTTGAGAAGCTGGTTCTTGGTGATTTATCATGCAAGACATTAGCTACTGGCACTTTGAGAGTCTTACAAGTATGTGTGTGTACTGTAAATAGGCAAAATTAATACCCATGGCTGTTAATGATGCATTGTGAAGTGTAGCGAAAAGGGGTTAAACCCATCAAATGCAGCCCACTGTTCAGCACACATGTGATTTGTGGATAAATAGCTAACTATTTGCAAGTTAAAGAGAAAAAAAGTACAAATTTGAATGATTACCAAATGAAAGGCTATTTAGTTAGTGTGCATGTCATTCAGTATTAAAGCTTCTGTATCAAAAAGTGAGCTGATCCATTTAACCACTACTAAACATCCTTTACGTCAATGTAAACATCAATCCACTGTCATTGTCACCAACTTTTCTGGGCACTTATACAAAAAAAAGCGTTCTTATTAGTGTACAGTTGAAGTCAGAATTATTAGCCCCCCTGTTTATTTTTTTCCCCAATTTCTGATTAATGTAGAAGAGATTTTTTTCAACACATTTCTAAACACAATAGTTTTAATAACTCCTAGTTCTAATAACGGATTTATTTTATCTTTGCCATGATGACAGTTAATAATATTTGACTAGATCTTTTTCAAGACACTTCTATACAGCTTAAAGTGCCATTTTAAAGGCTTAACTAGGTTAATTAGGTTAACTAGGCAGGTTAGGGTAATTAGGCAAGTTATTGTATAATGATGGTTTGTTCTGTAGACTATTGAAAAAAATATAGCCTAAAGGGGCTAATAATTTTGACCCTAAAATGGTTTTTAAAAAATTTAAAACTGCTTTTATTCTAGCCAAAATAAAACAAATAAGACTTTCTCCAGAAGAAAAAATATTATCAGACATACTGTGAAAATTTCCTTGCTCTGTTAAGCATCATTTGAGAAATATTTAAAAAAGAAAGAAAAATTCAAAGGGGGGCTAATAATTCTGACTTTAACTGTATATTGTTGTGGATGTATAGTAGTTGTCCACAGAATAAAAGTTTATTATTATAGTTAGCACTTTGGTCAATTTTGAATTCTTACCCTACAGTTAATGGTGGTGTACAAAAGATCCTACAGTACATGAGTATTTGCAGTAGAAGACACTGGAATGATGGGATTGGTGGTGGAGTTTATCATCTCTGACTAGGCTGGTTTCTTCAGAAGCTCTGCTCTGCTTCACTTCTGTGATTCCTGCCATATATGGCCGTCTCTCTTTCATTGTTTCTTTCTGACCACTGTGAGGCCACTGTAATGACTGTGTGATGACAGCAGACTTGCAATAACAAGAGCCATGAAAAAGAGGGAAAGAAAAGGGATGGTGGTCCAAGCGTTGCACAACCTTGTATGTATTTGTGTTTGCAGGTGTATTGGTTTAAGGATGGAAAGCAGATCTCAAAGCGCAGCGAACACTATCGTATCAGCCGTGATCCAGACGGCACATGCTCCCTTCACACAGCAGCCGCTTCACTAGATGATGATGGGAACTACACCATCATGGCAGGCAATCCAGCGGTGAGATTTACACTCTCAAAATAACACAACATATTATAATATTGACATAAATGTATATTATGCTGAAACGATACATCAGTTTACACTTGTTTGATTTTGAAAGTGTGCACAGAATACAGAGTTACTTGCTTAGGGTGTTTTTTTTGTGTGTGTTCTCTTTGATTTGTTCTTTTTTTTTTGAAGTGGGTGTTGTGTTTTTTCATTGGTGGGGAGTGTTTTGATCAGGTTTATTTGGTTTTCTTTTTATTTGGTTTTGTTTTAGGAGTTTTGTTTTTTAGCTTTATGTGTGTAAACTAGTTTTCTTTGGGTTGCTTTTTAGATTTATTCGGGACTTTTTTTGTTTGGTTTGTTTGGCTATGTTGTCTTGGTTTAGTTTGGGTTGTATTTATTTTAGTTGATTTTGTTTGTTTAATTCTGTTTTGTTTGGGTTGGGGTTGTTTTGTTTTTACTTCAGTTTATTTTGGATATGTTGATTTCTTTTTGTTTAAATAGTTTTTTTCATTTTGTTAGAGTTTTTCTGTTTAGTTTTTTTTTTTTTTTTGTATTTTTTTCTGTTTTGTTTGGTGTTCTTTATTTATTTTTTTTAATTTTTGGAGGTTTTTTAATTTCGTTTAGTGTTTGTTTATTTTGTTGAAGTGTACTTTTTTTGTTTGGTGCTCTTCATTTTGTTAGTTTTTCTGTTTCGTTTGGTGTTCTTTATTTTTTATTTTTTTTTGGAGGTTTTTAAATTTCGTTTAGTGTTTGTTTATTTTGTTGAAGTGTATTTTTTCGTTTGGTGCTCTTCATTTTGTTAGAGTTTTTCTGTTTCGTTTGTGTTTTTTTTGTTTTCGATTTCGTTTAGTGTTGTTTATTGTTTTTATTTTTGGAGTTTATTTAATTTCGTTTAGTGTTTTTCTTTTTTTCTTTTTTTTTTGTTTAGTGTTTTTATTTTGTTGGAGTTTTTTCTGTTTCGTTTGGTGTTTTTTTATTTTATTTTGGAGGGTTTTTTTTTTGTTTTTTTTTTTGTTTCATTTTGTGTTAATTTTGTTGGAGTTTTTTTCTGTTGCGTTTAGTGTTTTTTATTTTGTTAGAGTTCTGTTTCGTTTGGTGTTTTTTATTTTGTTGGAGTTTTTTTCTGTTTCGTTTAATGTTTAATTTTGTTGGAGTTTGATTTTTGTTTTTCCTTGGGATGGTTTGTTTGTGCCTTTTTTTGTTTTTGTTTATTGGTTCTGTTTGGGTTGCTTTTGTTTTGTTTACGTCTTTATTGGTTGTGGTTAGTGTTTTGAGATTAGTTGATGTTTTGGTCTCGTTGATTTGTTTTGGCTTAATTTGTTTTGTTTCAGTTCAATTAGATTTTTTATTTTTTTCGGTTGGATTTGTTTAGATTTTTGTAACTTATTAGGAATTTCTACTAAGTGATCATTGTCAATGTTTTTTTATTTCATCTGAGCGAAATCATCTAACTGCAGGAGACAGTTAGACAGTTTTTTTTTTTGCTTACAGTAATAAATGACTTAATGTGTGAATATTTCCTAAGAAATGTTTAGATTTCCTAAGAAAAATGTCAAGTGTATCTGAGTTCATTTAATGGCTTTCTCTCTCACACACACACACACACACACACACACACACACACACACACACACACACACACACACACACACACACTTTAAGTGGCTAGTGAGCTTGACCAGTGTTTTCCTGGAGACGGATAAACAGTGGTAGTCAGGGGGAAGTGATTGGCCAGATGCAAGAAAATTAGTAGAGGACACATACATTCAAAAATATTCCAGCCAAGCCTGACCACAATCCAGCCCCAGTCATCTATACAGTCATCCACAAACACAAAGCTATGTATCTTATCTGTCACTTGCCTTTCATTTGTAGAAATGAAAATACTATTGGTTTCTTTTTTGTCTCTCAGGGACGAGTGAGTTGTACTGGAAGGATGATGGTCCAGGCTGTTAACCAGAGAGGGAGAAGTCAGCGCTCCACACCTGGACACATCCGCAGGTATACACTGCTTAACATTACAGCAGGTCCAGGATTAGGTTTACTTTCTGGGCTTGGCACTAATAGAGGGTGTATCCCATGTAAAGGACACCTGTATGTTTTCTTCCAAGGACTATTTAAGAGATCTTTAGTGCTGAATGGAACGTAAATCTTTTTCAAAGGGTGGGGTTTCCTCTTGATAATATACCTGCCTATTCAAGCTTTTGAGCTCTTGTATATTTGATTGACAGAGGCAGTGCAATAGTTCCTGGAGGCAGTCCTGTGTGCCAACCTTCATTCATTAAACTCAGATATGGTTCCCTGTATATGATGTAATCAGAGATGTTCTCCAAGAAAAACATTAACGTGTTTGTTTAGTCAGTTTTCTACAAATGTGGTTCACTTTGGCATCATATTCCATTTATTTTTTAATGCATTAGGAGTACTATTATGTTTCTATTTCCTTCATAATAGATAGACTTTTTATTCATAGATACTTGTTGGTTGTTTCTATCCATCACTTTAAAATATAGATTTTTGGCCTGTCCCATCTTGTTTCTCCCCATGAAAGTGAATAACAATTCTAAAATAATAGTGGTTACCTAAAAAAAACTTTTCATGCATGTAGCCTTGTTAATAGTGTTCTATATGAATATGTTTTGCATTTATTTTCTCCAGTTTTTTTTTTTTTCAAGAAAATTGTAAAGCAACGGCTTTCAAAAGGTCAATTTATATTCATAAACACAATTATTATGATTAAAATTTGAAAACTATTATAAATCAACCCCCCGAAAATTACCTATCACAAATGACTGACCCATTTGTCTTAATGTGGTTAAACACACACTAGTTTTCCCAGCAGACTACTGTGTGTCAAAAAGACAAATGAAAAAGTTACATAAAAAATAATTTAACAGTTTTAATGTCTTATTCCCTACACGGCAAAATCTCAAGGCTAGAGAGTATTTGGTCGCACACTACTGAGTTACAACAGTCAAAGAAAACAAATCAAGAGTCAAAAAGTAAATACTGGTGTAAATCCACAACAGTAAACACATACCACAGTGGTGTCATCTAACAAAACAAATATTTTCAGTAAATCTCACTACAGACTTTTGTAGACATCGAACAGAATTAGTCAAATAGCTTAGTAATAGATAGGGCCAGATGGAATCTGCAGATATTTTTTGCTATTTCTGCTGAGAATTTTGTAAAAAATCTGCGGATTTATGCGGAATGATTTTGGGAGTTTCATAACTAAAAACTTAATATATGAAATAAAAGATAATACTTTTTTACTTTTATTTAATGTTTACTATGCAAATCCAATTAGATCCATTTTATTTGGTAAACAAAGCAAGTCTCTCATATAATATATCTACTAAAAGACATTAAATATTACTTTACAAACTGTACTGTAAATAAATCAAATGAACACTTTCATGTTAGTCAATAATATTACTGAAATTAATTAAAAAACAAAATTAATATAAATTTACACACATTTACTCAAGTAAATAAACAGAATCAATGATGGGCTCAAATTCTGCCGAATTTTGCGCGAGCAGATTTCGTGTGGGCCTAAAAAGTAAAGCTGCTGATTCTGTTTGTGGAGTTGTTTAATGATCCTGATGAGCTGAGATTTTGAGAGATTTAATGAGTTTTCAGTTGAGTTCCTAAGGTCATGTCCACAGGAAGTTTTGTAAACAAAAACTTTTATTTTCTCAATTTTCTAAAAACACAGACCCTGGTGCTTTTGAAAATCTTCACCCTGACAAGAGTTTTAAAAAAATTGGGTTGTCAGTGACCTGATACTGTGTTTTTATGTAGAAAAAAAGCTGCAATTTAGACAATACCCATGTGTGTGGACAGCAGGGCCTAAGGTTGTGTAGTTTTGTGTTTTTCTTCATTGATTCTGCTTTTTAACTGCAGGAGTTCATTATTCTCTAAACAAGACCAATAACAGTGATTTATTAACTTAACACATTATTCTAATTCCTCATGGTATTTGCCCACCGGAAACTATAATTAACAACACTTAAACATTTGACAAAGCATACAAAAAAATATAATTCTCTTGAAAGATTTGTTTTATTTGGATGAATCTAGAGACCTTCATGATTATGTTGATATACATTTGTGAACAAAAAATCATTTTTAGTAACATGAAAACTGCCTTTTTTTGGGAGGGGTTACCTCCATTTTGCATCCTGGAATTATGGGTAGGATGTTGAAGGCCTCATGTGACAGGAAGTAAATCAATTCCTTTTTTTCTTTCTTGAAATCTTTTATTTGGTTGTTTGCTTGCATGTCATTGAGAAATTAAACATGGATAACATGTAGAAAAAGACTCATAAAAGGAAAACGGCAACTATGAACTTCGGAAGCTATACAGTAGTTGCCGGTGGGCTTAAATGGGTTAAATGATCCTATTATAATGTTGCTAATCATTCTAAAATAAAATAAATCATTGGTTGTTGACTGTGTTTTTACAACATTAACACTATTATACAAAGTAACTGGTAAAGTACTAAGATATACTGTTTATTCAAAAACAAAAAAGGTAAATAAAAAAAAAATTAAGTAAATAAATAAAAATAAAATGAATTAAAATAAAGAACGCTATTAAAATCCTAAAGCTATAATAACCTTAATTATAATCTTCCCCCCTCCTAGACCACGCTCAAGGTCCAGAGACAGCGGTGATGAGAATGAGAACATTCAGGAACGTCACTTCCGCCCTCATTTCCTGCAGGCTCCTGGTGACCTAATTGTGCAGGAGGGTAAACTGTGCCGCATGGATTGCAAGGTGACTCACTTTAACATTGTACACAACCATCTTAAATGCAGAGGCTAAAAATGTGTGTGTGTGTGTGTGTAGTCTGGAAAGCTTTCTCCTACGGCACTCTGAAGGAAAGAAAAAACATTAAAGTTGATGTTTCATCACTTCTGATAATGATGAATGGGCTCGAGTGAAAAGCTGGAATTATCCTCCGTTTTCTCTCTCTTTCTCATATTATTGAGTTTTCTTCTTCTCTCAGATCTGTTTCCATTGGCTTAGAGTTGTCTCTGAAGACTGTCCTCTGTTCCTCCCTCTGTCTCTGCTGATGTTTTGTCTCTCCCATATTTCTTCCTTTCCCTTCAGTTGCTGCCTTTCTCATGACCCTCTTTTATTTTAATATTCTGTCCTCTTTACTTTGACAGTGCACTTCTCCGCTTTTGCACCCATTGCACAAATTTGGCATCACTTTTATATTCACACAAGGGATCAAATTTATATTTGATAATATTTATATACTCACCGGCCACTTTATTAGGTACACCTGTCCAGCTGTTCCTTAACGCAAATTTCTAATCAGCCAATCACATGGCAGCAACTCGATGCATTTAGGCATGAAGACATGGTCAAGCCAATCTGCTGCAGTTCAAACCGAGCATCAGAATGGGGAAGAAAGATGATTTAAGTGACTTTGAATGTGACATGGTTGTTGGTGCCAGACTGGCTTGTCTGAGTATTTCAGAAACTGCTGATCTTCTGTGATTTTCACACACTAGGGTTTACAGAGAATGGTCAGAAAAAGAGAAAATATCCAGTGAGCGGCAGCTCTGTGGGTGCAAATGCTTTGTTGATGCCAGAGGTCAGAGGAGAATGTTCAGACTGGTTTGAGGTGATTGAAAGGCAACAGTAACTCAAATAACCACAGGCTCACCAAAATTGGATAATAGAAGCTTGGAAAAAAAATTGCCCGGTCTGATGTGTCTCGATTTCTGCTGCGACATTCGGATGGTAAAGTCAGAATTTGGCGTCAACAACATGAAAGCATGGATCCATTCTGCCTTGTATCAATGGTTCAGGTTACTAGTGGTGGTGTAATGGTGTGGGAGATATATTCTTGAGACACTTTGGGCCCATTAGTACCAACTGAGTCAACGCCACAGCCTACCAGAGTATTGTTGCTGACCATGTCCATCCTTTTATAACCACATATACCCATCTTCTGATGGCTACTTCCAGCAGGATAAAGCACGAATCATCTCAGACTGGTTTCTTGAACATGACAATGAGTTCACTGTACTCAAATGGCCTCCACAGTCACCAGATCGGAATCCAATAGAGCATCTTAGCAACTGCGTGATGCTATCATGTCAATATGAACAAAAAATCTCTGAGGAATATTTCTAATACCTTGTTGAATCTATACCATGAAAAATTAAAGCAGTTCTGAAGGCAAAAGGGGGTCCAACAAGGTACTAGTAAGGTGTACCTAATAAAGTGGCTGGTGAGTGTATTTGCTAATTGCAAGTCAAATTTTGATAATCTTTTTTTTTATTATTGTAGTTTTGTTATTAAATGAAAATTATTCTGAAATGCTTTACTTCAAACTAAATATCCTTGATTATGTTATATATTATTTCCTCCTATATAATTTTGCAATATAAAAACGGTTACACAAGAATTTACAGGGTTTGTGAAATTAGCATGTGCATTATTAAATAAAAACAAAAACAAAACTATTAGATATTTCAAGGCCAGCAATATTATTCATATCAGGCAGGGACTTTTCCCTCATGTTACCAGTGTAGAAAGATGTTTTAATAACTGCATATACATATTTTATGAACTTAAACACTGAAAACTGGACTGACACTGTTTCAGTTTACTATAATCTTCTATGTGAAGCTGCTTTGACACAATCTACATTGTAAAAGCGCTATAGAAATAAAGATGAATTGAATTGAATATTTTACTTTCTCTTTTTATTCTAATAAGAAATTGGCAAACTTTATACAAAATGGCTGTGTTAAAGAAAGTAAATCTGCCGTTTTTAGCTGCTTAAGTCAAAGTGTAATTCTTTTAGTGACCATTTATTAAGAAAAAAAAAACAATTCTAAGTTGTTTTAGACCCTAGTTAAGAAAAATGCATTTAGATTTTCTTTTCTGCCACTTTTCTCCATATTTCAGTTTATTATTATTATTATTATTTTTATGTTCTTTGCATTTTATCTAATATATTATATAATATAATATAAAGGTAGATGCTCCATACTAGTGGTGGTGTGAAGAGACCCCCTCACAAAGTCTTACACCGCTTTGGATGTATGGCAAAACACAATAAATGTGCTATATAAATGCACATTACATTACAATTGCATTACGTATTTCAATTCAATTCATGTTTATTTATATATATTCTAGTAAATTGAAACCATGTCAGTCCAGTTTTCAGAGTTTAAATTCCACTGCTGTAAGTCCAAACACTGAAGAGCAAATCCACCCAGCAAAATCCATATTTCTCTCTCTTATATTGTCTAACCATAGTCTTACATTATATGTCTGCCTTCCCATCAACTGCACATGTCAGAATAAAGGCTCACTGTGCCATGGAGGGCTTCACGTGCTATAAAAAGGCCCTGATCAGTAATGCACTCATGCACAGAGCCCTTAATGTCAATGGTATTTATAGCACTGATTTATTTCTTTGGCTTTGAGACTTTCAATCTTTCCAAACCACAAATGTCCCTAGATGCAATTCAGAAGGTCTAAAATCAAAGTGGCTTTTTCTGCTTGTTCACTTACACAGGCTGTTTTTTCAATAAAAGCTATGAACACACTAGACTTTTGTGTGTGAGATGGACACGATAAGCATCACACAGGGAATATGCACACCCATGGGAACTCAATAATGTCATGCACGTTCTCAGAAAACATCACAACAAATGCAGATCCTCTCCGTCCACCCTCTCGGCCCTGGTGTAAACACATGAGCAAACTCGTAAACAAATGTAAACACACAGGCGCAGTCACTGGTGGTCTGTCGCTGGCACACCTTCGGGTGGAGCAGGTGTTGTGTTTCTCAGGAATGTGAAAACTGATCTCGGGTATTGTGCACGGACCCGCTTCCCATGAGAACCACACTCCAGACGTAAACGCTAACATTGCAGTTGACTATATGCTTGTAATAAAAATATTTACGCGTTTGTATAAAGAATAATTGGGGAGAGAATATGTCAAATTAAAACATTTGGATTTGTGTTTTGTTCATAGGTGAGCGGACTGCCAACTCCTGACCTCATTTGGCAGCTGAATGGCCAGACCATCCGTCCAGACTCCTTCCACAAGATGCTGGTGAGGGAGAACGGCGTTCACTCATTGGTCATTGAGCCGGTGACGAGCAGAGATGCAGGCGTTTACACGTGCATCGCCAGCAACAGGGCTGGACAGAACTCATTCAACCTGGAGCTCATTGTTGCAGGTACTTTAGCTTGGAATACTAGAGTCTGTGCTGAGATTTGGAATCAAACTGAAATAGAAATAATAAGATGACCATGACTAAGTGGTTGTTTTATTTTACTACACTCCAATGCATAATATCCTTCTTTTTACTCCTACATTGCATACAACATGTCATTCTTAGTTAAATTGAGCTGTAGCAACAGACACCCACTCAATAGTGTTGCTTGGTTCATGAATGATGCGAACCGAATGTACTTTTCGGTTAACCTTTTGAAATCAGTATACAAATCCGACTGAATGGTTCATTTGTGATTTGGATTGATCTTTTTGCATGTGTTATTGAGTCAACAACTCACTGATTCATATAATCTGATCAGAGTGACTCTGCAGTTAACAATTCACTGATTCAAATGATCCAGTCAGAGCAAGTCTCTACTTGACTCACTGATTCACATAAATTGAATCAGTGAATTGTTAACTGCAGACTCACCCTGACCAGTTCATGTAAATCAGCGAGTCAACTAGAGACTTGCTCTGACTGAATCATTTGAATCAGTGAATTGTTAACTGCAGACTCACCCTGACCAGTTCATGTAAATCAGCGAGTCAACTAGAGACTTGCTCTGACTGGATCATTAGAATCAGTGAATTGTTAACTGCAGACTCGTCCTGACCAGTTTATGTGAGTCAACTAGAGACATGCTCTGACTGGATCATTTGAATCAGTGAATTGCTAACTGCAGACTTACCCTTACCAAGTGATCTAGTCAGAGCAAGTCTCTAGTTGACTCACTGATTCACATGAACTGGTCAGGACGAGTCTGCAGTTATCAATTTACTGATTCAAATTATCCAATCAGAGCAAGTCTCTTCTTGACTCACTGATTCACAATGACTAATTAGAACAAGTCTGCAGTTATCAATTCACTGATTCAAATGACCCAGTGAGAGCATGTCTCTAGTTGACTCACTGATTCACATAAATTGGTCAGGGTGAGTCAGCAGTTAACAGTTCACTGATTCAAATGATTCCGGCAGAGCAGGTCTCTACTTGACTCACTAATTCACATGAAGTGGTCAGAACAAGTCTGCAGTTATCAATTCACTGATTCAAATGATTCAGTCACAGCAAGTCTCTACTTGACTTACTGATTCACATGAAGTGGTCAGAACAAGTCTGCAGTTAGCAATTCACTGATTCAAATGATTCAGTCACAGCAAGTCTCTACTTGACTCACTGATTCACATAAATTGGTCTGGGTGGGTCTGCAGTTTACAGTTCACTGATTCAAATGATCCAGTCATAGCGAGTCTCTACTTGACTCACCGATTCACATGAACTGGTCAGAGCTCTGTTGTTAGCAATACATTGATTCAAATGATTCACTCCGAGTAAGTCTCCAGGTTGACTCACTGATTTAAATGATCTAGTCAGATAGACGGTGAATTCCAAATGGGATATTCCAAACTTCGGAGTGGAAAAAATCATTGCTGCCATATTGAAGTGTTGCTCTAAACCGAAGTGCTCAAAACTGGCTACTGTATTTTGAAGAGCTCTTTGGAATGAAGGATTTTGAAAAATACAACTGATGAAAGTTGTTTGGTGTCACACACTGCACACAATTTGGAAGTTCTCATCCCTATGCTCTAATCCAGGGGTCACTAATCTCAGTCCTGGAAGGCCGGTGTCCCTGCAGAGTTTAGCTTCAACTTGCCTCGACACGCATACCTGGAAGTTTTAAGTATACATAGTAAGACCTTGATTAGTTTGTTCAGGTGTGTTTGATTAGGGTTGGGGCTAACTCTTCAATATACTGGCCATCCAGGAGCAAGTATAGTGACCCCTGCTCTAATCCCTTTAGAGGGACCCTCCGAAGGGATTAGGGTATAGGGATGAGCCCTTCCGAATGGAACCCAGTGAGAGTCTCCAGTTAATTATTCACTATATATATTACAAATGATTCAGGCAGATAACAATCCACTGATCCACATAAACTGGTCAGAGCAACTCTTCAGTTAACAATGCGCTGATTTAAATGATCAAGTCTCCAGGTAACAGCTCATGGTATAGTCACGTTTGGTAATTTAAAAGTTTTTATAAGATTTTTTTAATATTCAAATAAACACTTTTTAGAAATTTTGTATAAAAAGTGTATATGAATAAAATGAATGATTTACTTTTTCTTTTAGCCAAAGAGATGCATAAAGCCCCGAGTTTCATTGAGAAACTCCAGAACACAAGCGTTGCTGAAGGTCACCCTGTGCGTCTGGAGTGTCGCGTGTCTGGAGTCCCATTCCCACAGATCTTCTGGAAGAAAGAGAACGAGTCCTTCACTCATAACACAGACAGGATAAGGTACAAGACCTTGACCAATCACATTACTCCCGCATATATTCAGCACATAAGCTCTCTTTACTTTATTACCTGTTCATTAATCTCAATTTAAAAAAAGGTGTTCTCCTTGTGCACCATGTGTCTGTATATGGCAGCTTTTGTTAAGCTGCTGTTTAAAGTTGCTATATTTGTGTAAACACACACACACACACAGATGAAAAGACTCTTGTAAAAGAAACACAGTAACACACCACAGGCGCTGCCGTCTGCGCCACCTCAGAGAGCAGAACAGTCACAACAAGCTGTAAAGTCTCCAGTCACATTGTTTGTGGATGTTTGTTCATGAGGATTCAAATGCCAGTAATATGCTCATGCAGTCTGGAAAAAAACCTCAATGCTGGCATGAATGAATTTTATACTATGGAGCTGTTGAATGCTTGGTTCTGATTGGCTGATGAACATTTTTATTTTCAGGCAAATGAACTGCTAAAGTAGTTCCGGGCAGGTTTCAACCTCATTACAATTCCATATCTCTGCACCTGATGACTTTAGTTATGTCACAGTGTTCAATATAAAAAAATTAATAAAACCATATCAGTTTTGAGGACAAAAAACTGACAAATTTCTTGAAATACAGTGTCTATACATGTACGTATAAGTGGAATAATTAGGATTAAAACAAAGCACATTTAGGGTTTTTTTAATGTATAATTCAACTGCCTATCATCAATTATTCCTTTATTATTTGTTTAAACAATGTGACAAACAGCTCATTTGGATGTTAATTTCTGTTTCCCAGCATGCACCAGGATAACTTTGGTTACCTCTGTATGATCATCCAGCCAGCTCTGAAGGAAGATGCAGGCTGGTACACAGTTTCGGCTAAGAATGAAGCTGGCATCATCTCTAGTACAGCACGTCTCGATGTACACGGTTAGTTTAAACCCACAACACAAACCGAACCGACCTTATGAATGCCATGCTGAGTTGTGATTGGCAAAGGACCAAAGTACACTTAAAACAGACTAAGTAGTTTTAAAGTGGTTTATCTGATCAGTGTTCTTGCATAAATGGCTTTAGACTAAAGGCAAAACCCTATTTAATCTGTCCAATAAAAGCACACTCCCTTCCTCCGCTCAACGCTGTTTCCATAGCAATCCCATCAGCCACTGCTATGTTTTTGCCATCAACAACAGGTTTAACAATACAGATGCATTACCTAAGGCTTAATCAGGGGCTGAGGAAATAGACAGAAGGGGTGTGATTTAATAATGAATGTTATAAAACCTTTGATTTATTGTTTGATTAAAACTCAACACTTCTAGTCTGGAATCAGTTAGAACTAAAGGTGCCTCAACACTTCTGTTTTGGCTTTGGTACAGGATCAGCTTTGAGAGTTTTATATTAAAGGGTCAGTTCACACATATATTTGCTATTTACTCAAGATGCCGTCCAAGATGTTTCTGAGTTTATTTCTTTAGCAGAACATTATAGATTTTTAGATGTGCAGTAATTGTTTTTTTTTTTTTTGTTGAAAGATAAAAATCTTATTCATGCAAAACAAAATGATCACATCTAGCTTCTGGTGATATATTAAGGTCTTAAGCAAAATGCTTTTCTTACTTTTCTGAAATCAAGAAGAATTTTCTAGACAAGTAAAAAATATAGTTTAGCTGCGTCCCAATTGGCACACTATACACTTACACTCTCAACAGCATAGTATATGTATGTAGTGCCGTCCCAAATGGAACACTAATGTTTTTTTACTAAGCGGAAATTCAAAGCGTTTCCCTGATGACGTTTGACGGTTACTAAATTAGTGAAATAAATGACCAAACCACCAAATAATACCTGCCATGAGTATAACTGTATTCACCATCGTGAGGCAGTATAATCACTCTCGTAGGAGAATTTTGCTTTCACAGTCCAAAATAAATAACATAATCCAACATTAGTGCCCGAAAGCTCCGCCCCTTCCGCTACATGTAATGTATTGTGTATTTATATAGCGCATTTATTGTGTATGACCATACACCCAAAGCGCTTCACAATCATGAGGGGAGTCTCTCCACACCACCACCAGTGTGTAGCATCCACTTGGATGATGCGACGGCAGCCACAGGACAACGGCGCCAGTGCGCTCACCACACACCAGCTATAGATGGAGTGGAGAGACAGTGATAGAGCCAATTTGGTGGATGGGGATGATTAGGAGGCCATGATGGGAAAGTGCCGATTGAGGGACTTTGGCCAGGACACCGGGGTCTTTTTACGAGAAGTGCCATGGGATTTTTAATGACCACAGAGAGTCAGGACTTCAGTTTAACGTCTCATCCGAAAGACGGCGCCCACTGACAGTGTAGTGTCCCCTTCACTTTTACTGGGGTATTAGGACTCACACAGACCACAGGTTGAGTGCCCCCTGCTGGCCTCTCTAACACCACTTCCAACAGCAACCTAGTTTTCCCATGTGGTGTCCAACATTCCACACTTCATTTTACCGGTTGAATTAGAGCATCATACGGGTAATAAGTGCACTTATTATTTTTAGAGTTTTCAGTGTGAATGCACTACTTACACTATTTATACTACAAAATGGCGTAGAATAGTGCATAAGTATGCGATTTGGGACGCACCTATTGTCTGAAATATTAAGTGGGTTTTTCCTTACAACAGTCTTAATGACCTGCCAGTGGAGTAAGTAAAATAATCTTGTTTAAAATAGGTTTTTACATACTCCGCTGTCAGATTATTAAGCTTGTTTAAAGGCCAAACTTTCCTAATTTTGACACATTTCTGAAAACGAAACTATCTTTTCTTGTCTGGAAAGTGCTTCTTGATTTAATTTTTTTAGATATTTAAAATAGAAACAAGACCAACTCTCCACAAGATCGTTTCAGAGGTGCACCCAGCTCTGTGAGTTCATCAACTCCTCCAGAAACTGTACCTGGATGATAGAGGCTTTCAGTGGTGCTTCCGACTGAGCCGAGCCCAGTTTGATGAGCTGGTGTCAGCAAGAGGATTTTCCCTCGGGACACCAACAACAGGCGCTACATCATAATCACGCCCCATACGATAGAAAGCTCCTGATTGGTTAACGCGGCGCGAATGTCCTCTGAAGTTCAGAATTTTCAAGTCGAATGATTCAACTTGCCCCTTGTCATTTGCACAAATCGCGTCATTCGCGGCACCTCATTCGCGTGTATCGCGCCGCAGGGTGTCTATTCACGTCTATTCACCTTTGCATTGACTTAACATGTAAATCACTCGCTCGACACTTCATCCATGTCTGGTGTGAACGCAGCATTAGATACGGCGCTGAATATATGCTGTTTTTCAGCCTTCCTAAAGCACATAAACACAGCTACTATCTCAATAAAATCCATGTTAGTCATTTAGCAACTAAGCTAGAGTCACTGGGCAGACAGAAGCCCTGCCCATGAAGTAAATTTGACACGCGAATGAAGCGGGTAAACCCAATGTTCACGCGTCTATTTACACGCGAATAGCATAATTTATTTGCTTGTTTCACATCTGGTATGAACACAGCCATTTATGGATTGTTCACCTAAAACTGAAACTGTCCTCATTTACTTACCCTTCCTTTGCCACAAACCTAGTTGAGTTTGTTTTTCTGTTCTGCACACAGAAGTTATTTTGAAATGTATTGCAAACTGGTAACCAGTGACTTCCATAGTATGTTTTTTTTTTCTGCTATGGAAGTCAGCTGTTATTATTTTCTAACATTCTTCAAATTATCTTTTAAGTTCTACATAAAAAAAAAAAAAGAAATTGGTTTGGAACCACTCAATGGTGAATAAATAGTGAGTAAATTGTCATTTTTGGGTGAACTAACCCTTTAAATGAAACATTTCAAGCCATACAGCAAAGACTGTGTATGTTTTTGTAATTGAAGAACAAAATTCATTATTGCATCCTGTGATTTCTTCTAAGTGAGAAACTATGTTCATCCTCGCCCTTTCCTTCCCTCAGCCCAGTGGCAGCAGACTCACACCCCAAAGCTCAAGAAGGTGCGTCCATCCACCAGCCGCTACGCCGCCCTGACCGAACGAGGTCTGGACGTGAAGGCGGCCTTTTTCCCAGACTCCAACCCTCTTCCTCCCGGCACCCTGGTGGAAAGCGACGACCTGTAGAGACTAGAATAGAGGATCTGACCTTCAAGCTCTTGATCCAGCGCACTCCATAATTCCCACCCGCTTCCCTACGACAGCTGAGAGAAGAGTGATGGGATGGCAAGCTGCTCAGCACTTCCTCAAAGATTACGATTCTTGGTATTTTCACTTCTTCTGCAACACCTGAGGAGAGGACTAAACCATTCGCTCTTCTTTAATTTCAGTCGCTTTCTGAGAGGAAAGTGATGCAAGTGCTTAAATAAGGTCATATCCTGCTTTTTAAACAGACTTAATGGTTCACTGGCGCACTTAAAGCACACACACACACACACACACACACACACACACACACACACAGAAACACGGCTGTGAGGAAGGAGGTAGTTTACCGATGATCACCTTGTTTTTCATCTCTAGATTATTTCACAAGTGCCTAAGAAATATTTAATTTTAAAATGAACTAAAAATAAATCAATATGTATTCAAATAACTCTCATCTAGCTGTGCATGTTACTACGGTGCCAACATGTAACACTTTTTATGTATTTAGTTCTAATGCTTTAGATTAGATATATTTATGAAGCGCTGGAGGAAATGTTGTCCTCTCCGGCAAGGGAACTTCTTTTTAGGTGGGAGGGGAGGGGTTGAAAGTCGTCTGGAAAATTTAAGGAGCAGGGCTTTGGAAAGATGGACGCATCCTGAAGCTCCACGGACCCCCATTGTCTTTGGAGCGTCAGGGTGCATGATGCCAGTCGCACACTGCCATAGATAGAAGCTGCGTCTGGATCTCAGCTCCTGTCTAGAGATGTTGCACAAGGCCGGGCCTTAATGATTTTTAGGAGAGATTAAAAGTGGAGACTGATACGTCATTAACACGAGTGAGGAGATTTTGGCAGGTTTGAACAGATGTTTGTTGAGAAATGCTAATAATGGAAGTGCAGGAAGCATGTTTGTGGAGGACGGGGGGAGGATTATGTGGATTTGAATGATTTTAAAGATGGTGGTGGCGCATGAAAGGAACTGATGGTAAAGCTTTTGACAGGTGGGCTTCAGTTTTCAGGTTTGGAATTACAGAAACATGCAGAAAAGGTGCACATGGATTTGTTGAGAATTAATTTAATTGGCTTTCTTCGGGGGGAAAAAAGCATTTGATGTTTTCTCAACGCTTGCATTCGATCAGTGGAGTGTCAAATACTCAAGTTGGGAGTTGAAACGGTTTAGGAATCATCTCGCACACATTTGCAACATATATACAAAACAATGTAGCATAATCATATAAGCCTGTGATTGCATAAGTTTTTTTTTTTTTCTTACACAGTTCTTATTCCTTCAAGTAGGCAGATTTTAGGAGGCTCTTATCCTCCAGTATTTCTGTTTTCCAAGCCAACCTGTGCCTGTATACAGACTGTTCTCCTTATTCTCTACTGGTTTATGAATAGTACAATAAATAAACATCTCTGAAAGTATTGAGTCTGGGCTGAGTCCAAAAAACATAATTGAGCTTTGTGGTGATCTGTTTTTTCATGATGTAACTAGATGTTGGTGAATTTTAATTAGTGTAAAGGAGTTTTTTTTTATTTTTTAGGAAAACCTCAATTCGAAGAATTCTCTCTTTCTTACAATTCTGACCTATTACTATATATATACACACACACACACACACACACACACACACACACACACACACACACACACACTCACAATCGCCTATACATGTAGCACAATCGTCTTACAGCAAGAAGGTCACTGGTTCGAGCCCCGGCTGGGTCAGTTGGTGTTTCTGTGTTGAGTTTGCATGTTCTCCCAGTGTTTTCCTCCGGGTGCTCCGGTTTCCCCCACAAGTCCAAAGACGTGGTACAGGTGAATTGGGTAAGCTAAATTGTCCGTAGTGAGTGTATGGGTGTTTCCCAGTGATGGGTTGCGGCTGGAAGGGCATCTGGTGCGTAAAACATATGCTGGAAAAGTTGGTGGTTCATTCTGCTGTGGCGACCCCAGATTAATAAATGGACTAAGCCAAAAAGAAAATGAATGAATATACATATATATAATATGCAATATATATACACAGGAGAGCAGAATCTGTACTGTGTATGTATGTGTATGTGTGTGTGTGTGTGTGTGTGTGTGTGTGTATGTATATGTATATATATATATATGCGGGGGCAATTTTACATTCGTAACAAATATCAATTTAATTTCTACTGTGCAATAGAAAGTATACAAGGTGATTTAAAAAGAATACCACAACTTTGAAAATCTGTGTTTATTCAAAGAAGCATGATGGATCCTTGGGTAATTAATCAATGTGAAGTGTACTTAAAGTTTTTTTTCAGTAGAAAACTAGTTCAATATGACCCCCTCCAGACACTCAGGACATCAACCCGATACTCGAACTCATTCCACACGTGAACAGGGAGAACATGCAAACTCCACACAGAAATGCCAACTGATTTAGCTGGGGCTCGAACCAGCGACCTTCTTGCTGTGAGGCGATTGTGCTACCCATTGTGCCACCAGGACAGAAAGAGCTTAGCTCTACTTTTCTTCTTTGAATCATTTAGTTCTCGATTTTCAAAGTTGTGGTATTCTTTATGAATCACCCTGTATATCTTTTTTTAAATATCAGATCAGATTTTCTTTCAGTCCTAACAAAAAGTCAATTACATCAAAGTCAGAATTGGAAAAGAGATGTAAACTTGGTTTCTTGTAGTTCTCAATTTTTCTAGTCATATTTTTGTGACAGTTATGATCATTAGTTATAAACTCAGATCTTGTATTCATGTAATTCTGACTTCCTCAGAATAGTGAGATAAAAATATACACTGAAAAAATGATGTCTGCAAAACTGTTGCAAACTATGTATTTGTGTCAAATTTAAACAAATTGAATTTAATAATACACAACTAAATTTTTTATTCATTCATTTATTTATTTTCCTCCTTGCTGTGAGGCGATTGTGCTACCCATTGCGCCAGCATGACGCCTTCAGCTTTATTAGTTTGGTTAAATTCAGCCCAAATAAATTGTTTACAACCACTTAAAGTAAAAAAAAATTGTAAATCCAAGGAATCATCTTTGAATATTTTTTTTCAGTGTACAATTCATTATTGATTTCTTTTAAAAATGTGTATATTTCTGATCTTTTACAAACCTGCCACTCTAAAATGAGTTCTATTTGAATAAAATATGGATGCTAAAAATAGCAATGACATCACAAAACGAGTCATATCCTCCACTGGTTGATCTATGGCCTCTATTATCTTAAGTATGGAACATGCAGCAATAACCCAAAAACTCCAGTGAACTAAAAATACCATTAATCCAATCCAGATGGTCCAAAACTACTCTTACACAATGTTTTACTTGACTCAGAATTCCACAGAGCGACGAGGAGAAGATTAGCAATATCAAGCTTTGACTCAATCCCTAAATAGAGATATTAGGTATAATCACCAAAACAAAATATGCACTTTAATACTTCAGTGGCTCATAGAATCATTACATCAGCAGCTGTAGTCCTCCGTCCACCAGCAGAATCTGGCCTGTGATATAAGGCGACTCCAGGAGGAAAAGCACAGCCTGGGCCACTTCTGCAGGTTCCCCAAAACGGCCCAATGGAATGGTCCTCACCGCTGCTTCTTCCTCCACTCCTGCAGTCATGTCTGTGTGAATCAATCCTGAAAGGCAAGACTGACAATTAATTCAGTGTTGCTGTTAATATAAAGTATTAACAGTATTAGTGATAATTAAAAGGAAAAAAGACCTGGAGCCACCAAGTTCACTCGTATGTTCCGGGAAGCCACTTCCTTTGCCAGTGAGCGAGTGAATCCCTCTAGTCCAGCTTTACTGGCGCTGTACACACACTGACCAGCGTTACCCTTCACACCCACCACTGAACCTGAGGAAACACATCACAAGCCTAGAAATACTACTGAATTATAATCGTTTAAGCAATGGGCCGATTTTTGAACAAAATCAGATATATTTTATACTTTCATTTTTATTTGATATATTAATATACTGATAATTATATTGGTATATTGGGGAAATTACAAACATTTGTCTGATTACAAAAACAAAACACAAGGAAATCAAATGGAATTGATTTTTTGTCTTCATTTTGTTCTCTAAATCAGGGGTGCCCAAACTTTTTCTTAGGGCCAAAACCAAACTTGATTAAGGCTAGTGGGCCGAAGGTAAATATAGTTGTCTTGGGTAATTTCCTAATTTATTTATTAATATTTAAAAATAACTAGAACACCTTGCTTTATATTAACTAATACAGCATCATTTTTTTTTTACAGTTTATAATAAACTTATTACAGTAAAAACAAAAACAATCTCATTTATAACAGAATGGATTTACACTAGTTTTTGCTATGATTTGCTCATCGTTGACATTATTTCAACAATATTTAATTGAAACATTTCATTTCAGTTTGCTTTTTTTGTAGTTCAGCAATAAAACAAACAAACAAACAAACAAACAAACAAAAGAAAGTTACGTCAAATTAGAAACAACGATCTCTTTTAAAGGCATTTGCCTCAATCCTCCATTCTTCTCAGAGAGGACATTCATTCATTCATTCATTTTCTTTTCGGATTAGTCACTTTATTAATCTGGGGTCGCCACAGCGGAATGAACTGCCAACTTATCCAGCACATGTTTTACGCAGTGGATGCCCTTCCAGCTCCAACCCATCTCTGGGAAACATCCATACACACTCATACACTATGGACAATTTAGCTTACCCAATTTACCTGTACCGCATGCCTTTGGACTGGGGGAAACCGGAGCACCCGGAGGAAACCCACGCGAATGCAGGGAGAACATGCAACCTTCTTGCTGTGAGGCGACAGCACTACCTACTGCGTCGCCCGAGAAGTGGTTTCTTTCATAGCAGAAAAACTTTAACATCTTTAGCGAGCGTCTTCTAACCACTACAGTACTGTAGTAATGTAGTAACTGTAGTGTAATGCACCAGCAGTGGTGTAAAGTAACAAATTACAAATACTCAAACTACTGTAATTGAGTTTTTCTCAGGAATTGTAATTTACTAAGTAGTACTTTTACTTTCCCTTGAGTACATTTTTAGTGCAGTATCGGTACTTTTACTCCACTACTTTCCTTCAACCTGCAGTCACTACTTTATTATTTCCTGTCTATGGGGAAAGTCAGTCCTGTGGTTCCTGTCCAATTGAATCGCACATA
The DNA here is from genome assembly GCA_903798195.1 of Danio kyathit. NCBI lineage: Eukaryota > Metazoa > Chordata > Actinopteri > Cypriniformes > Danionidae > Danio > Danio kyathit. Next base: position 26,813,554 of record LR812538.1, read on the forward strand.
GAAAGTAAATCACATCACAATGAACTACCTCAAGACATGCAGCAAACTGTTTAGAAGCATTAAAAGTGTCCAAGAAGATACTTTACACGCATTGACTCAGAGACTGCATGTCATTGATAAGAAGATGGCAGATGTCGACTGTATGATGACTGAAATGGCCTTAAACAATAACTAAATGCAGTACAGAATGTTATGTTTACACACACACACAAACACAAATGACATGTAAACGCATTAACCTTTCCCAGCGTAATACTCGCTACTCTTGAGTACTTTTGAAAGGGCTACTTTTTACTCATGCTTTGAGTAATATTTACAACAGGTACTTTTACTCTACTTGCACTACATTTTTAGGCAAGCAATGGTACTTTTACTTAAGTATGATGGTATGAAGTATGATTTAGTACTCTTTCCACCACTGTGCACCAGTCATTAGAAATAATACATCATTTATCAGTTGATCGTTTATTTTCTTTCACACTATCCTTCAAACCACTACATTAAATAAAAAATCATATAACAGTCATGAAACAAATGTTTCTGTTTAAGTTGTTTTATACACACACACACACACACACACACACACACACACACACACACACACACACACACACACACACACAAATGATTTTGCTGCTGGTTCAAGCTACACTGTTAAAATGATATGATCAATCAGTCATGACAGCATATGTTTTTAGTTAATTGTAACTTATTAAACTAAGTGAATCATGTTCTAACTTAATTTTATAAGTTACACAAGCTGTTTAAGTCAGTTCAATATAATGTAAGTTCAAATGACTTTTAAGGTTAATTTGATTCAGCCTAAAAATGTAAGGCAACCAGGATTTTTTTACAGTATAGGTTTTACAATTTTTTAGCAAGTAAAATTTAAAAAAAAGACTGATTAGACAGTATAAGTACATGTAAGAATAAGCATGTTGCTTCATTTTTACATAAATATATGTTATGCTAAACGACAACGCAAAAATATCTGACACATTTGCTGGCATTTAATTTTCACAAACATTATGTGAAACAAAATTAAACACTTTATTGGCATTTTAATATGCGTTCTATACAATTATTATTGTCCATTTTATTTAATGCAATTACGAAAACGTTTTGAACTTTTACTGGACAAAAAAACACTTGCAGAAATCTGTGTTTTTTTACATTATTGTTTTTCTAAAACTTCAATATATCATTATTCTGGCTAATAGTTTATGTCCGCCTTTGCAGGGTAAACATCCATAAGATCATAGAGCTATATATCAAATCTAAATGATGCTAAATAAATATTTCAATCAAAAGTATACATATATTTTTTTTATTCTGATTATTACCCAAACTAAAAATTCAGATTTCCATTTTAATATCGTGAGAAAGACGTGACCAATCCCGACCAGTGAAACAATTTAAAATGTTGACGCTGTAGCGCCATCTTGTGGTGACTAAATCAGCACAAATTGCCCAGTTACTGAGGCTGCGTCCTTTTTCTAATCTGCACCTTAATGACACTTCTGAATTGAAATAACAAATAAGATCATCATAAGACAGTGTACATTCTGAAATATGGCTCACCGATGTTGACAATGGCTCCTCCGTGACTGAGCATGTTTCGTACAGCGGCTTTACATGTGAGCATGGAGCCCAGCAGGTTAGTGTGCAAAACAGACAGCATGTCTTCAGATTTACTCCGCAATAACAGTGCATCTCTTTAAAATAAACACATATTCAATATTTTATTAGAAGAATAATGTGACATTTACCTATTTTTACTCCTATTTGGTCATGCGTATTGACTAGAAGCCAAATACTGAAATTAATCTTCAATCTGTCACATGTATTTTCAAGATTACAATCTACTTTGGTCACACTTTATTTTGATGGTCCGTTTGTTGAATTTAAGTTACATTGCATCGACATGCCAACTAATTCTCATTACTGTAGATTATAAGTAGACTGTTAGGTTGGGGTTAGGGTTGACATGTACTTGCAAAGTTTCTTATAGTCAGTTAAATGTCTGTTGAAGGAGCATTATTAACAGATGTTAAGCAGACAGTCTACTAATACTCAAATGGACCATCAAAATAAAGGGCTACCTCTACTTTCTGCATAATTTCTTAGTATCCTGTCTGACCTGTTGATGCCAGCCGCATTGACCAGGAACCCTACAGTGCCACAGGTCTTATTGATGGTCTCAAATGCTTTCTGAACCTCTTCTTCTTTTGAGACATCGCAGCTTAGGCCCAAATGGTTTTCTGAAATTAAATGTATACTCCTGAATAAAAAAAACACCTATTAAAGGAGTCTTGATCATTTAAAATGATTCACCTCCAGGGAGAGATTGAGCAGTAGCCTGTGCCGCCTCTTTATTCCTAGACAACAGCACAATCCTGTGACGCCTCTGTGCCAACAGCTGAGAAACTGCTCGCCCAATGCCACGCGAACCCCCGAACACCACAGCCAGCTTGGACATCACCAGCCTATCAGAGAAAACACATCTGCAGAATAAACACTGATGAGCAAATATCAATACAGAGTGAGTAAAGGTCCAAGTGCAAAAAAACATAGTGACGGTTTCTTCTTAAATTTAATTCAAGAAAAAATACAGTGATTGCATATAAGCAGGCCTAATGTGCATTTTTGATTGACATATTGCTCTAATAAGATCAAGAACCATACTTGGTCTCGTAAATATATAGTATATGAATATGAAAACAACTCTACAGTATTTTACCACCTACAGTAATTCATCACTTATAGCAGAAAGTGTTGTCATAGTGCTATAGTTTTGGGACAACATTCAAGGCTTTGCTGTAGGAAAAGTACTTTTTGGAAGTATTCTTATTCCCCATTAAAATTCAGGTCAACATTAATAATGAATATTTTACAACTGAAGAGTTCAGATGCAAAAACCTTAAAAGTGCTGCCTTAAATTTCCATTGAAAATGAACATTTTCCTCAGCCTCCTTTGTTTATGTTATTTTACTTTAAAGACCAAGAAAATGACTTATTCTTTGCCAGAAATGTGAAATTACTGAACCTACACACAGGATCCTGATAAAAATGCTGATTTTAGAGGAGATTTTAGATGGCACTTAGGTGTTTGCATCTGAACTCTTCAACTGTTTTCAGGTCATTTTGTGCATGTCATTTTTACGACATTGACATGCACATTTTACATGTCAATACGTCTTGTAAATTATTTAATAAACTATATCAGTGTAAAAATGGAATGGGCTATATACAATGCTGTGGTACTATATACCACGTATCACTGCATTTATATATACATACACACATATACCTATTTTTATAACATTACTGGAGCTTTTTAAGTACACTCTGACATTCAGAAAACGATTAATAGAGAAATGTGTACAAATGAATGAATCAATGTTAATGAATTGCCATCACTTTTTAACACAACGCAAGTCTATGTGGTTAAATTATGCAGAATTACAACTGATTAAACCATACGTTATTTAGGAATTCAGACGACAAGACATCGAACTCACGTTAAATATCAATATTATACGCTCGTTCTTTTCTTTTTCGATTGTCGCTAAAAGTGAACAGAAGTTATGTACGCCGCCATATTGACTACACTGTGTACGGCGAGCCAAGAGGTGGAGCCAAACACTAAAACACTTATACATACTACTAAATATTTTAATATATATTCATACACATATATTTGCTAAATGTTTGTGCATTAAATGTATTTATGACTCTGACTTTCTTGCTTGAATTGTAAACAAATAATATTTATTTATTATATGTCTGATTTGAATTACTTGGGTTCAGAAGGCAAATGGCGTATATAAGAACAAATCCGCTGATCTATAATAGAGAACATTCATTCTATGTATCAGTGAAAAATACGCACTGTTCACAAAATCTCACTAAAACAATTATTAAGAATAATATTATTTGTATTTTTAAATATTATGTTTATAATAAATACTAAGATAAACGCCATAAACATTATACTTTTCTATAAGAAACGTACAAAATGCGTGCAATGCTTGTAAACATTACAAATACTGTGCACCAGAATTCGTTAATCCTATTGCGTGATCATTTTCAAAAGGCTCTTCAGTTAAGGACCATGAAAGCGGATAGTGACCAAAGGCTCCATGACCGTGTACCAACCGGTGACGGTTGCTAAGGGGGGAATTGTGCGCCAAACATTGACAGACAAACTTACCAGCTGTATGTTTTAACTGACATATTTTTCAACCTATCAGCCAAGACTCAAATTGAGCGCAGACCAATCGAATCACTCCTAACAGTAAGCGTGTGCCGTCTGCACACATGAGACTGCCCACAAAAGAAAAAGAATCTTCATTTGAGCTGCTGTGATGCTGCCAGTGCTCGTTGAATATTCGCAATATATACGATATACAAGGTAAGAACTAAATCTACTTGACAAATTGTGTGTTTCTTCAAAAAAATGTGGCGGAGTGCAACTTTAAAGTACATGTCAGCGTCGTTTCGCCCTGTCAATGAGACTGACCATTTCGTTTTCATTAGCACGCTTTTAGTATCGTATTATTGTCATTAGTGTGAACAGCGACCCTTTCAAGGCCCCGCTTCACTAGACACCAGCTGCTGCTCTTCACACTTTGCATCGTAACGTCAATGTGCTGCTGCTTTTGTCCACATAGCATAATATTGCATAACAAATCTAGTTTGTTAATAACTAATATTGTTAATGGTTGACAGTGCAAGTCAGTTCATTTCTCGGGTATGCCTCTGAGTTTTGCTTTGTTCTGTACAGCTTGCAAGTTTTTGTTTCCAGCCAGCTTTGTGCTTTTGTTATTAATATTGGGCGAGTTTCCATCATTTTGTTAACCTAATTTGTTGCTATCTTGAGGTCTGTCTCTATCAGTCGTGTTTTTCTTTTATATTCTCTCTTTGGACCCCTTTCTAAGTCCCTATAAAGGGTGGTGGGTAATTCCTCCTGACATGTCATATTTAATTCATAAGCCTTCGTTCACTGTCTGGCTTTTTGCTGCTTATGTTTTTGCTTTCAAGCAAGGCTGCGTTGCTTTTAGACTTGATTTTTTTTCAAAGCGTTTGCGTTGCACTATTTTGTCTAAAAATGCCTGTCTTCCTGAGAATTCACCTTGGCCAGGTGGCAGTTGTAGTCATTCCCAGCATGCAGCTGCATTCTGTACGGAAAAAATATCAACCTTTCACTCATCAGGGGGTGCTCCGCTTGAGTTGGTTTAATAATTCCTGCTGACACCATGAATGAATCACAGCTGAATGTGACTTTAATATGCCACACCGTTAGACTATCTATCTATCTATCTATCTATCTATCCATCTATCCATCTATCCATCTATCCATCCATCCATCCATCCATCCATCCATCCATCCATCCATCCATCCACACAGCAAGAAAATCAGTGTACATTTAACTCAATTTGAGTTTAACTTGACACTCCTTGGGTGTACATATGACTCCCTCCATTTTGGAGTTAAAATAACACTTTCTAAAGTGTGAAATTAGTACATTAGTCTTAGAGTTTAGTTTAACACAATAAGTTTATTCTTACATCGAACTGGAGTGTGTGTTACCCTTCAAAGTGTTAATCTATTACCTTTTTTTCCTACATTATCAATTGGTGTGTGTGACAGATATCAATTATTTTTCAAATTTTAAATTTCAAATCAAGATTTCAAATATGTTGAAAATTGTTTTCATTTATTAAATGTTCATTAAACTTTTCAGAAATAATTTCAATACATTCAACTCTCTGCATTTTAAAATGCAACAAGACATGTTTCAAGTTTAAGTAAAACATACTGGTTTGATCACTGTTTGTCTGAAAGAACCGGTTTAAGTAAAAAAAAAACTGGACTTCCCATCACAAGTGGGAAATACACTGCATATTGGGTTAAAGGTTTAACACTGAAAAAAAAAACTCTTAAATATACGCTCTTTCACACTCATGTATTAAAATGTACTCTGGTTTTGACACTGAACAACACCAAAAAAATCACACTATATTTAACACTGGAATTTTGCTGTATCTGTCATTCTATATCTATCTGTCATTTTATCTATCTATTCGTCGTTTTATCTATCTGTCATTCCGTCCATCCATCCATCCATCCATCCATTAATTCTGTGAGTGGCAGATTCTAGAGATGCTGGAAACATTCCTCGGAGATTTTGCTCTATATGTGCCAAGAAAATACCTGCCACACCATTTACTTGGCCTGTTAATACTAGGCATTAAGCGTGCACCATATATCGTTTCAGCATCGATATGACAATGCACACATTTGTAAAAGTTTCATCACAGAATGTGCAATGTAGAGTTGGGATTATATCACGAGCCACAGTTCAGAGCGCTTGAGGTTTGTGGAGTCACTGCAGAGTTTAACCATAGAGTGAAAGTTTGTTATTTGTATGTGTTTTTAAGGTCTGTGACTGTTTGAGCATTTCAAGAGAGTGTAAAGTGTTCAGGCACAAGACATTGTAGCACTTTCTAATTTTAATAAAGATTCAATTATTTGCACATGAAGAATACAAGATGCTATTTTAGTTTTGATTATTGAATTTGTGCACCTGAATGCATTTAGACTTCCCCAGAAACCACAAAGCACTGTTTATTCCAGGTTTTCTTTGTTCTGTAATATGTATCTATGCTTTTAACTTGTTTATTGTATTTTATTCATGATTCATTCCCTTACTGAGTCATCCCAATCAGTCTAAATTTTGTCTTTCCAAATAGACCAGACAAGATGGACCCATTCTTTCATGTTGCTAAATGCTGAAATCTGGCCCTACTATTAAATGTCACAAAAGAAATTGAGACTTATAGGCAACCTTTTTTTCCATTCTTTTATTGTCCAAATTTGGTGATCCAGAATGGCTTGTATATGATTTTAACTGTGAGGAGTGGGATTGGTGTGCTGTTCTTCTGCTGTAGCTCATCTGATTCATGGTTTGATTTGTACTCTTCTGCAGATTCCATTGTGACCAGTGTTTTGTTTTTCTTTCTTGATTTGATTAAATAATTAATACTTTCCCTCTGCTTTAACCAGTCTGGTCATTCTGCTCTGACCTCTGATATTTTCATTCATAAAATTGCCACTTACTGATTATTTTCAGCTTTTCTTTTCTTTCCTTTTCCTTTTTACTATCTCTGTTCACACTAGATATGGTTGTGTGTGAAAGTCCAAGTAGATCGACAGTTTCTGAAATACTCACACCAGCCTGTCCAGCACCATCAAAAATCCCACGTTCAAAGTAATTTAAATCTCCTTTCCATCATGTGCTATTCTTTCTGTTACAGCATGAGAAGTCATTTGCACAGACATGGATAAATATGAGAGGTTAAAGAAGATTGGGGAGGGATCCTTTGGGAAAGCCATCTTGGTCAAGTCAAGGAAAGATGGCCGACAATATGTTATCAAGGAGATTGGCATCTCCAGGGTGAGTCTAACACTTCCATCTTTCAGACATCTCTCAGAAATGCTAATGGGTGTTTTATTCATTTAAGATTTCATCCAGACAAAATATGATTTGTTGAGGGTGCTATCTAAATTTAGATATTCATGCACGTTTTTTTTAATAAGATGTCAAACAAGGAACGACAGGAATCACGTAAAGAGGTGGCAGTTCTGGCTAACATGAGCCATCCAAACATTGTCCAGTACAAGGAATCATTTGAAGGTAAAGCTTCTTAATACACTAATGCACATCCATATTCAGAAATTGGTATTAAATGATTTTACAATATTGTTCTTTGCATGCAGCCACATCTGCCATTATGTCAATATGCGTGCCAAGAGGAAATAACATTCCTGTATTTGGTTTTTAGTTGTTTTTGATTAATCTAAGAACATTAGTTCCGGCACAAACTACAGCCAGTGCATTTCTGTTTTAAAGGCTTGTGTCAGATTGATAGATTGGGGTGGCCGGCAGGATCTGGTGGAGCTCAAAGCTCTTGAATTAAATTACAGAGAGGATGTTGTTGTGCTAATGATAGTTTTTCTTTATGGAGCTGTGTGGTATCTCTGACAACCGGATGGCTGGCTAATTAATGACATACATCTGTGGTAGTGTATAAATGTTAATGCTATTAAAAATGGAGCGCAATATGTTTCTTTTATTACATTGTAAAATCTGATTGTTAGAGGTCTGCATTTGTTTGTTGAAAACATTGTAAATATTATCCAGTTATAATAGCATTATACTGTATATTTGAAATATACAGTCAAGCCCAAAATTATTCATACCCCTGGAAAATTCTGTCTTAAGGTTTTTTCTTGAGTGAAAATGACACCGGCTTCTCCCAAAAGATGATATTTCTCAGCTTTTATTTAAATTTGAACAAAAAAAATTGCCAGGGGTATGAATAATTTCAGGTTTGACAGTAGATACAGTATGGAGAGTTCTGATTCAAAAACCTCAAAGTACCATCTGAAATTTTCTTCTAAAAGGGATATTTTTCTCAGGCTCCTTTGTGTAGATTCAGTAATTTTGCTTTTATGGCAGAGAATGTTTTATTGCAAGGCAAAGCAAGTTTATTTATATAGCACAATTCATACACAATGGTAATTCAAAGCACTTTACATAAACAATAATAACAGAAACAAAAAAAATTAAAATGATTAAAATAATTAAAATTAATAAACAGATTAAAATGTGTTAAAACAGGTTATAAAAGAATTAAAAAGAAAAGAAAGACATGATAGTGTGCTCTGTTGGACGTAGCACAGTGCTCATTCAGTAAAGGCACAGCTAAACAGTGTTTTAAGTCTTGATTTGAATGTACCTAATGTTGGAGCACATCTGATCATTTCTGGGAGCTGATTCCAGCAGTGGGGGGGGCACAGTAGCTGAAGGCCGATTCACCCTGCTTTGACTGAACCCTTAGAATTACTAATAGAATTACTCTCTGTGGTCATTAAAAATCCCATGGCACTTCTCGTAAAGAGTAGGGGTGTAACCCTGGTGTCCTGGCCAAAGTCCCTCTATCGGCCCTAACCCATCATGGGCTCCTAATCATCCCTATCCACCGAATTGGCACTATCAATGTCTCTTCACTCCACTAATAGCTGGTGTGTGGTGAGCGCACTGGCGCCGTTGTCCTGTGGCTGCCGTCGCATCATCCAAGTGGATGCTACACACTGGTGGTGGTGTGGAGAGACCCCCCTCATGATTGTGAAGCGCTTTGGGTGTATGGCCATACACAATAAATGCGCTATATAAATACACATTACATTACAATTGACTTCATCCTAAAGATCTGAGTGATCTGTTAGGTTTGTATTTGGTGAGCATACAGTATATGTAATGTATTGATGTCCTAGGCCGTTTAGTGATTTATAGACAAGTAATAATACTTTAAAATCTATTCTGAATGTAACTGGGAGCCAGTGTAAAGACCTGAGGACAGGTGTGATGTGCTCAGATTTTCTGGTTCTGCATAATAATAAGCTGCAACTGTCTGTCTGTCTTTTTGGTAAGGTCAGTGATGAGTCCATTACAGTAATCCACCCTGCTGGGGATAAAAGCATGAACAAGTCTAAGTCCTCACTGGAAGCAAAGCATCTAATTCTTGCAATGTTTTTGAGATGATAGTTTGCTGATTTACTTTAAAGTAAAATAACTGAAGATAAACATGCATATTTTTAGAAGAACATTTCAGAGGTTTTTGCACTTTTCACATAGGTCGAATTTTCAGCATCTTTACCCCAGTCTTCTGTGAAATGTGACACTTTAGTCAGTCCACTGTTCCAATTTGTTTGTCAAAGAAAATTTTTTTATGATCACTGTTGAAATACTTATGCTTTAAAACCATTTAACGTGATTTTTCTTGATTTTTTTGTGTTATTATTAGTAGAATTATTAACAGTAGCATTTAATTTGAAACAGATATACATTTCTTAACATCATAAGTGTACTTACTGTTACCTTTGCTCAATTAATTGTGTCCTTGCTAAATGAAAGTAAAAATCTATTTAAAAAAAATCTTATTGAAAGGTAGTGTACTTGCCATCTAGACTGTGAACTAAAGCAGATCTATTACATAGTTACCATAGAAGACCACTAATTTGTCTTTCTCTTTCTTTAGAGAGTGGTTGTTTGTACATAGTAATGGACTACTGTGAGGGGGGAGACCTGTTTAAGAAGATCAATAATCAAAGAGGATCTCTATTCCCAGAGGAACAGGTAAGAGAAACATCAAAGGTTTAAAGGTATTTTTTTCTTCACTTTCTACAATGTTGTACTATTTACACAAAACAGAGTATAGCACAAAACGATACTAAAAACTTAAAATTCCTTTCATTATAAAGGAATATAGGATTTTTAATTAGTGAATTGTTGAATCCATTTGAACCCTAAGAATAGTTTTTGCAATGTTATCATCTGATGTACTGATCTCTGTTCTTTTCTGGAAGATTCTTGACTGGTTTGTGCAAATCTGTCTGGCTCTTAAACACGTACATGACCGCAAAATCCTACATCGGGACATCAAATCACAGGTATACTTGTGTCTCTCTGACACACACTTTTGTTTCAACAATTCAGTGGAAATGCAATGTAAGATTATTTACACATGACTTCTGGCTTTGCTTTCCATGAAGAATATTTTTCTGACCAAAGATGGTACCGTGCAGCTTGGAGACTTTGGAATCGCTAGAGTTTTGAACAGGCAAGATATTTAAACTGATTTTAAAAAGGCATAAATGTGGCGAGAATGACACTCATAGATGATGTGTTTGTGTTTGCAGCACCGTGGAGTTGGCAAGGACATGTATCGGCACACCTTATTACCTGTCGCCAGAGATATGTGAAAATAAACCATACAACAACAAGAGGTAAAGACACTGTTTGGAGCACAAAGGGTGGATAGTACTGTATTTATAAGGCACTCAAGGACCCTTGTGCAGTTTGCTGAGTCATTAGAGAGGTGATGTAAGATTACACGAGTTTCTCTGATCCCAGCAGCTACATATTGATCCTGAGTCGTTTGTTTCCAGGCTGTTTGTAACTTGATCAGTCTGAATATTCTTAGCCTTAGTTGATAAACAATAGCTTTATTAGTTATATTATTGTTCCAAAGGTTCATAATAAAGGTAATATTGTAGAATTTATATTAAAATAAGACAATTGTGCTGCTTAATATTTTTATGATTTTCTTTCGTAACCTTATAAGTCCTTATTGTCACTTTTCACATTTCAATCGAATGAGTTTTTAACTTCTTACTTAATAAAAGTTTGAATTTCTTTGAAAAAATTATACTGATCCCATAATATGAATATAATATCATAATGTATGGCAGTATATAGCAGGCATTCAAGATGTGGGCTTAGTTCGAGTTAAAAAGCTTTCTTCATACTGCACACTAATCTAATTTGGTTTTACAATCAAATGAAGGATCAAATTGAAGGAATATAATATGAACTAAGGGTGTAACGGATCACAGTTGATCACAACTCATAGTTTGGAATGCACGTGACCTGCGGATTAATAACTTTTAGGTATTTTTAGAACTTGTAGGTTAATCCAACATTTATAACAATTGCAGAGACATCGCCTCCCACATAATTCAAATCACCTGTATGAAAGCAATTTGGCTTACTTGTAAAATATAATGATGACAGAAAAAGATGTGGTGGGACTTAAATGCTTTATTAGATTATTAGTTAAAGGTGTCTGTCACTGTTTGTTTAACCTGCATTAATGCATTCAGTGTAAAGCTGCACAATTAAACATTACAAGATCGTGATCTCAATTTAAACCAACGCAACATGAATGATAAATGATAATGATTTGCATATGTTTATTAATGCTTCAAAGGGCTGAATTCAAATCTGCGTTTGATCGAGAGACATTCAGTTTTTACACTTTTTCAGTTAGTTACAAACAATTAAATAACACAGAAGTACTGGGAGAACGGTTTATAGTTCAGATATAAACACTGATGTTTATGGTAAAGATTAAAATCGCTGTTTATTGGAACTTGACGCTGGTGAATTTTGTAGCAATTACATTGTTTAACCAATAGGTGGCGACAAACAACCATTAAAATTGTCACTGAATAGTTTTTCAAAAATGATACACCTATAATCAAACATGAAGTTTTATGTGTGAATTGTTGAATCATTAATTGAAAATAAATATGATCTGTTGTACAAGATGTTAGATTTCTATATTTACCATTATTAGCAACAGTAGCGTCATTTTTCTTTCTTGATTTTTATTTTTTATTAAAATTACAGGTTCTAACTTGTTCAAACCAATAGTTTTGCAGTAATATTTTTGTATAAATGGAAAGCAAATGACATTTCTCCTTACTTTTTTTGCTGATCCGAAAAATGGTATGATCGGTGACTCAAAAAACGTAGTGTGATCCGAACCGTGAGAATTGTGATCCGTTACAGCACTAATATGAACATTCAGACTGCAGACTGAGATGTATTATTTAGTTCTTAAGCCACAAAAAAATGTGCATTGGTTTGATTAAAAAAAAAAAAAAAAAAAAAAGATTTTTCCCATATTCGGTATCATTTTAGAATATATTTATGCTTTTTGTTTGTATATATTTATGTGTTTCCACACGTGCAGGTGTGAGTAATCCAAATGTGCTGCCAAAAACCAACAATTTACCCATTTGTCCTACTTTCTCCCTCTCTGTCTGCATTCTTTACCCGTTGTTCTGTCGGGTCTGATCCTAGTGATATCTGGGCCCTGGGATGTGTCCTGTATGAAATGTGCACGCTTAAGCATGCAGTAAGTACCTCATGTTCTCAATAGTAGCTTCTGTGTGTGAGGGAGTTTTTGTGCTTTATTTTTTGATGTGAATGATAAAACAGAAGCAGCCCTTTCATATCTGTTTAATCTGTCTCTCTATGTAGGTCTCATCTTCCCTTCTCTCTTCCTCTCTCACTTCCTTTCCTTCATTATTTACACCATGAACATTCTGAGGAGACTAATATTTTACAGTGGAGAGTCAAGAGAAAGTGCCGCGGTTTTAAAAACTGAGACTATTAGCTGTGTGGAGAGACTCTTTGCAGCGGAAGAGAAATTCCACTGATTCATTTGAAAGCCTTTTTTCCCCTCTTTTTTATTCTCTGACATTATTGTAGGGTTACGTTATTTATGACTTGATGATTTTATGATTTATGATTTTATTTGTCTTATTTGCAAGTAGGACCAATGTTATGTCTTTCTCTCAGTTTGAAGCAGGAAACATGAAGAACCTGGTCCTGAAAATCATCCGTGGTTCATACCCGCCTGTTTCCATCCATTACTCCCCAGATTTGCGATCTCTCCTGGCCCAGCTCTTCAAGCGTAACCCCCGGGAGAGACCCTCCGTCTCGACCATTTTGGACAAGCCTTTTCTTGCTCGCAGAATTCACAAGTTTCTCAGCCCTCAGGTGACATATGCACACAAACAGGCTCGATTACCAGTGTGATGAATCATACACTAATTCTGTGCATTGTGACTCAAATATAACTCAGATGTTATGTAACGTTCAGGTCTAATTCCTAGCCCACTACAGCATGTGTTGCGAACAATTTGTTTGTTACAATGTCTCCATGTTTATTACAGCTTATTGCTCAGGAATTCAGCCATTCACTTCACCTTCAGCCCAAAATAAGTGTGGCCCATGCAGCACCAGGTAAGCACATTCAATAATAACTAATCATTGTGTCAATGCACCAGCAAGATCATTTTGAAATCGACTTGAATTTCCTATAGTTGATTTTGTCAAACATGATACAGAACAAATAGCTCCTTAAAATTCCTGGAATTACTTTATTTGTAAATTCAAAAATATGCTGTTCACACACAGCAGAATTCTCGTAATTTACTGCTAATGCTGCAACTTCTCATTCTTAAAAAATTAATAAAAGTGTCTGCTCACACAGGATCTCTGGCAATTTATGGGTAATTTTCAGTAAATTTCTGTAAGTGTGAAGTCACTCACTTCATGGTAGAACCTTTGTAATGCTGTCATTTGCTCCTATAATTCTGTATACTTGGTCAAAAATGACCCGTGTGAGGTTTTGGTCCCATTTATTTCACATGATAGAGTTATATAATATCACACGAGGGTGACGCAGTGGCGCAGTAGGTAGTGCTGTCGCCTCACAGCAAGAAGGTCGCTGCTTCGAGCCTCGGCTGGGTCAGTTGGTGTTTCTGTGTGGAGTTTGCATGTTCTCCCTGCGTTCGCGTGGGTTTCCTCCGGGTGCTCCAGTTTCCCCCACAGTCCAAAGACATGCGGTACAGGTGAATTGGGTAGGCTAAATTGTCCATTGTGTATGTGTGTGATTGAGTGTGTATGAATGTTTCCCAGTGATGGGTTGCAGGTGGAAGGGCATCCACTGCGTAAAACATATGCTGGATAAGTTGGTGGTTCATTCCGCTGTGGCGACCCCAGATTCATAAAGGGACTAAGTCGAAAAGAAAATGAATGAATATCACACGAGTAATAAGTGCAATATCACACGTAATAATAATAATAATAATTCCAATTCCTTACATTTATTTAGTGCTTTTTCTGGACACTCAAAGCGCTTTACACATTTTTGGGGGAATCTCCTCCACCACCAGTGTACAGCATCCACCTGGATGATGAAACGGCAGCCATATTGCGCCAGACCACACACCAGCTGATTGGTGGAGAGGAGACAGAATGATGAAGTCAATTATGATAAGGGGATGTTAGAAGGCTATGATGGACAGAGGCCAGTGGGCAAATTTGGCCAGGATGCCGGGGATAAACCCCTACTCTTTTTCAAAGGACCAGAGAGAGTTAACGTCTCATCTAAAAGCTGCAGCTGTATAGAGCACTGAGCAGTATAGAGTCCTTATCAATTTAGTGGGGCGTTAGGACCCACACAGACGGCCCCTGCTGGCCTCACTAACACCACTTCTGGCAGCAACCTAGCTTTCCCATGTGGTCTCCCATCCAGTTACTGACCAGGCGCAGCCTTTCTTAGCCTCAGTGTGCGACCATGTGAGAGTTGCAGAGAGCTAGCTGACGGTTTACACATGCACGTTTAATATTGAATAAGTTAATAATAGAATGCATATTAAATGCCATATTTTCTGTTTTTGCCCATTTTGAAAACAAAAATATTAAGCAACAGCAACATTGTATCTCCAGTCAACACGCAGCAGTGATGGATTTCTGAATGAATCTGCGATTTGAATGAATCGAGTGAACCAATGACTCAGATGCCCAATGACAATTATTTACCACCACCTAGTGGCAGTTTTAGATTTTTATTTCAATCATTATTTTGTTAAAATGTTTGTATATTTCCATGTCATTTAAAAAGGGATGGTTCACTCAAAAAATAACATTTTGTCATACTAACCTTTATGTTGTTTTTTGCATGAATGTCTTCCTGTTTCAGAGCTGCAAACAATCAATATATCTATGTATATATACATATTATGTATATTGTTATGTCTGTTTGATTATTTTCAACACAATTGACACAATTATGGGCTTAATTTCTCAGCCAATGCTAATCTGTGATTACATTTGTTATTTAGAAAAAAATAATTGCTCATTGTATGAAGTATAATTTATTTTATTTTGTGCATCATTGCATTGTACATCATTTTCTTGATCTCCAAATACCAAAGATTAGTTACTGATATTCTTTACCTATTTCCTCCCTAGCCAAACGTCCAGCCCCAGGCCCCATCCCAATCTCCTCAGCTCAGAAAATCACCAAACCAGCAGCCAAATACGGAGTGCCTTTATCAGTGCGGAGACCATCTGAAGTTGTCAGGAAGGTCCCAGATGCAGCAAAGAAACCAGTTAAACTCAAGCAGGTGAGAACCATGGGCAATAAGGAGAATGTATTTCATTGGCAGTTCCACGCCCACATTTTGCCCATACATTACCACTCATTATGTCTGAATGAGGCATCGAGGAACACCGTATACCATTCAGACATTTGTTGATGTTGTCCCGCTGTGTGCTATATATGAGAGCCCCCCGGTGTCATGTGTTGTCCAGGCTCCCCCTCCTGCAGCGGTTCAGAGGAGAGTGAGTCGAGTGGAGGAGGAGAGGAGAAAGCATGAGGTACATCAGAGGGCGCCCCCTGTCTACAGACTCTGTACTAACACCTGCTCCTGCTCCTCTGTATTATCCAACATACCCTTTTACAAATACAATCTGTCCTACTAGAGTCTGTTTTTTTTTTCTCCCTATCCACCTTTTTCTCTATGTCCCATGATGCTTTGCATCAATAATGTGAGATTGGTAGTCAATTTTGTTTAACTGTAAACAATTAGAGAATTGTTTTAAAAACTGGGTACAATTAGGTGTTATTCATTATTCTCCTCCCAGATCAACCAACGATCTGGGAGTCAAGTTATTAGAATTAACAAATTACTTTCAGCAGTCAAATAACTCCATAGCTCCAGTTTTATAGGAATATTACACATGTGTTGAAAATTACTATACTGTAGGGAATATAAAGAGAAAATATTTTGATGGAAAAAAAACACAAAAGCTTTGGACCGAGATAAGTTAAAATACCAAGTGTAATGTTATTTTTATATATGTTTAAAATAAAACACAATGTGCCTTTCACTCACCGCTTTTTGACCATTTTCTATATATGGATTATTTGTAGCACAACCATATTGCTGTTATTTTAAAAGGAAGTTCTCCAAACCAGAAGTGCAGGCCATGAATTGAAATGCAGCAGTCACAGCAGAAAAAGGTGGATATACATAGCCCAAAGTGTACAGTGTGCGTTAGCTGTCCTGCGCATTGCCTTTCAAAGTGTACTGAAAATATGTGTTGAGCGCACTGTTAGTTGGGTGCATTAGCCTAGCATATATGAAAATTTGAAGTATGCTTTGGGTTTAAATCTCAGATTGGTTTACCCATATTTTCACTAGTAAGTTTTATTAAATTGTCGGTACAGTGGTTAAAGATCTGCTAAACTCCAATCTAAACTCTTGAGCACTTGTCCACATGTTAATCCAGCAGTTTCATCACTGTGGACGGTGTGCTTACAGATACTTTAGATCAAATTGTGAGCTGAGTGACTATTTCTAATGAATACATTTGAAATTAAAAATGCAGATAAAAATTGTAAAACCTCTCCCACGTGATAATTCTCTGGATTTACTGGATTGCGTATGAGTTTGAATAAAATGTTAATATTTGCTTTATTTTATATTATTGAGTTCTGAAAACATCACTCCACATAGCTGTTTTAATTACAACTTTTTTTGTCTTAAATTTAAGAGAAATGTCATCAGTTGTTTACAGAATAAAATAAAAGTTTTTCACATAACCATAAGATATAAATCCAGAGATGCTGAGAAATTTCAGGTCGTTTTTTAAAGGAATAGTTCACCCAAATGCTGAAAGAATATACAGTGTGGTAAAGAGAGCTGGAAACCTGTAACCTTTGACTTCCTTGCTAATTGTTTTTTCTACTGTGGAAGTCAATAGTTAACATGCTTTCAAAAAAAAACTTCTTCTTTAGTATTAAACAGAATAAAGAAACTCATAAATATTTAGAGTAAATAGTGAGTAAATCGTCAGTTTTTTTGCGAAAAAAATCCCTTTCATGAATCACAATTTTATCTTGATATACATTCATGGCCTAATGTTATTCTCTTCAGTGAATATTTTTTATCTTCCCCTCCTTTGTTTGTGGTGTCCTTCTGCTTCTCTCCATCTGTCGTCATCCATATGGTGGGCATCTACATTTCCTTTCCATCCCTTTGTTTATTAACTTTCATCAAACCAGTGTTTTATGCTAATTATACTTAGAGATACTTATTTTTCTGAGCCACAAAGAATGCTAAACAAATACATTTTAGAATCAAATAATTTGGCAGATTATATAAGGATGTTTGATGATATGTGGGCAGAATATAATTATATAGGCTGTGTTTGACTCTTTACAGTCACATTTTTTAAACAAGCATTTACACATCTAAGAGTGTCCTGGTTATGTTCTCTTCTAGGAAGGAGTAAGGAAGAAGCGGATGGAGATGATGGAGAGGGAGAGAAATCAAAGAGAGCAGGTGAACTTTCTGATGACATCAAGAGTTCATAGAAGCTAATATTTCATGGTTTCATGGTCAAGTTGTTTACTTTCCTCAAACATTTTAGGTATTTTATTTAACTTTAGAAATCATTAAATTTATTGATCAAAGGAATACTAAATTAATCAAATAAGACATTTCTAATGTTGTTTACGTTTTATAATGAACTTACTGGTCATGACAGTATCTTGAAAAATACTATAAAAAATACATAATTTTCTTTGCAAAAAAAATCATCTTATAGCCAACACAGGAATAAATAACATTTTAACATATAACAACAAAGGCCAAATGTTGTAATAATATTTCCATGTCATAAAGTCTTTGCTGTATTTTAATTTTTAAATAAATGCAGCCACATTTAACGTAAGGCGTAAGATGCTTTCTGTCAGATTGTGTTCTTGTTGTGTAACTATAGCTTTAGCGATTGAATGAGTTCACATCAAGTTCAGCAGATGGCTGCTCTAGTTTCATTAGATGGATGGATGCTATTTGTAATATGTCTCTTGGGCAAAGAGACATTTAAAAGCTTCTTGATTGAGTCATTGGCCCTCTGTAATTGTGTTTCTCTCTGTAGATGTTGTTACTGAAGGCTGCTCAGATGAAGAGATTTGAGAGAGAAAAGGTGAACTGATCAGTACCCGTCTCCCAATGGTTATTTACAACCATTGATGGTTACTTGCAATTTTCGGTGTTAAAACTTTGACCCATTTCCTCTCAGCTGAACCGAATCAACCGGGCTCGAGAGCAGGGCTGGAGACACGTGCTGAGTTCTAGTGGAGGAAGCAGTCCTGAGCGGAAGGTGCACTTGTCTTTATTATCTGCTACAAGTCAATAAATCCTGTCAATATGGTTAAAGGTCCTGTGAAGCGCTTTAAAATGTGCATTTTTGTTTGGTCTGTGATTTAATTTCAAGTGAAACACGAAGACGGGGCGGGACATATAGTAGCTCCTCCTCTTTAAAAAAACAGCCAATAGTGTTTTGTGTATTTGAAATCAAGCACATCAACTGTAAAGCAAATGAGAAGCGTCTTGAAATGGGCAGGACATGTCAGATACAGAGCATTTGCTTGGTCAGAAGTTTTGGTGAGATGTCAAAAAATTGTGTATCCGTTAAGGCTGAAGTGACAAACCTCAAGCTTTGAATGTTTATATCTTCTAGATGTAATTTTGTCACTGTTTTAGAATACACTAGCTTATAGATATCCTTAAGGCTAACATACTGATATAAATATCTAAAAACGTTAAATGGTTTATCTTTCTTTGCTTCTTTTTGACCAGTTTTATGGTGGTGGCGGTGGCAATGGAGCTCCACATTCCCCAGGAATATCTCCCTTTCCTGTGCCTGGACCTTCCCCTGTTCCTGCTTCGGCTTTAGCTCCAAGCAGAGCGCCATATGACCGCATCCACCCTCCAGCTGAAAAATTATCCAAACCTACACCTAAAGATGGTGCTGGTGAAGGAGCCGTGTTTGCAGGGGACAATGGCAGGTGAATAAGATGTACTAGAAAGTTACAAGGGTGTTTTTATTATTATTATTTATTTATGTATTGTGCAACAATGTTATTGTCTTTGAAGGACTTCTTCAGACTCAGGGACACTAAATGGTCATGCCTGCATTCCTGTTAAGAATTCCATCAGGAGAGAACAACGTAAAACAAGTCTCCAAAATGAGCAGATTTCAAAGATCGACTATGCCAATAGGTCAGACGTGTTTTAATGTTTTCAGATATTCAGCATGTCTTCACATCTGTCAAGTAGAGTTAAGATCACTACTTGTCTTGACTCTAGGTTTCGAGGTCAGCTGGCAGCAGAGAAATCCAAGCAGGTGGAGGAATTTCTACAGCGGAAAAGAGAAGCCATGCTGAATAAAGTTCGTGCAGAAGGACAGCTGGTACGTTTCTTAACTCTGGATACTCTTTTTATTAAAGGAAGGATGTGGGTGCAGGACATTGTTTGTGGCACTACAGTTAGAGTCAGAATTATTAGGCCCCTGCTTATTTTTTTCCCCAATTTCTGTTTAACGGAGAGAAGATTTTTTCAACACATTTCTAAACATAATAATAAATAACTGATTTTAATAATAATAATATATTACTAGATATTTTTCAAGACACTTCTATACAGCTTAAAGTGACATTTAAAGGCTTAACTAGGTTAATTGGGTAAACTAGGCAGATTAGGGTCATTAGGCAATTTATTGTATAACGATGGTTTGTTCTGTAGACTATCGGAAAAAATATAGCTTAAAGGGGCTAAAAATTTCGACCTTAGAATGTTTTTTTTTTTTAATTAAAAACTGCTTTTATTTTAGCTGAAATAAAACAAATAAGACTTTCTCCATAATTTCTACATAATTTGAAAAATATTTAAAAAAGAAAAAAATTAAAAAGGGGCTAATAATTCTGACTTTCCAGTTTCCACTAAACTAGTTTACAATTTTTCCTTAGTATTTTTATAAAATTGGCATAAAAATGAATACTAACTTATTCATGTTTTCTGAAAGAGTCCTTATAATATTTCCATGCTGGTGACTTTTGCATTGTGCTTGTACAAACACAAGACCACAAAAACACACACTACTCAGCAAGCATTTTTTTTGTCTAATAGACATCTAGTAGATGGTCTGTCTGACCAAAAATAGACTAATCCTCAAATAGACTGGAATGTATGACTGAATGAAGTCTGTCTAATCTATGTGTTTGATGACTAGTCTAATTTGGTCTATTGTATAATTGCCTATTAGGCGGGTTCAGAAATTACATCACCCCCCCCCCAAATGGTTTAACCCTGATTATAAATAATGTTAAATCATGAAGTGTTTTAAAATTGAGAATTAAAGTTGACCCTACAATATCTGTTAAATGCATTATTGTACAGATTTGGTTAATAATTTTTTGTGTCGCAGATCTTGCTTGTGTATTAATACTGGAGCATTATTTTTAACTCCCAGTTTAGTTTATCAGTCTAAGGAAATGAAATGGTCTACTGTATGATCAGTTTGGCTATGTTGAAGATTTTGATAGCTTGAAAGTGTTTGAATTTTGAAGTCACTATTGGGATTGATATTATAATTAATTATGTGGCTTTTATAATATCGGTTTAACCAAATGGGTCAATAGGGGGCCCGGCAAAATCTGGCCGCCATCTTTGCAAGCTGGACAAACTCCTCCCGATGCAGGAGACCTCGAGTGAACAAAGAGGAGGAGGTAGGAGTCCTGTTTGGGACCAAACTACACTCCTCAATCCATCTCGCCACTTAAACCCCTCATTACTCAGCTCCTTATTTTAAGTTGTATGTGTCCACCCAACATTGCTGCAGCTCTTCATCAGTGGCGTCTGATGTCCAGAACCTGTTTGTTTGTGTATTGTGAGCATGACCTACAATGAAAATGTTCCAGTGTATGATTTCATTTTGCACAGTACCGCATAAAAAAAACAATCCCTCTTTGTTTTATCCATTTTCTTCATTAGTGAAAGTTATTTTGCTTGAACTACCCTAGTAGTTTTTTAGTGTAACTTCTGGACTCTAGCTGAAGACCACTTAACCTTTGCTTTTTTTTTGTCCTGATGAATGAATTCAGTGAATTTGATTTCTGCTTAATGCTCACCTATTGGTTCTCCAGTTTTCTATTGCCATGTTACAGTGTGATTGTTTGTTGATGTATTTTTTTTTTCCTCGCTATATTTAACCATTTATATATTTCAGCGGTTCATTATAATACAATACACATCTTACCTGTATTGTTTGTTGGAAGGAGAAGAACTTGGAGAGAGAGAGAGATGATATGTATCTTTGCATTTCACAGGAGTATTTGACTAGATTACGACAGATCAGACTACAGAACTTTAATGAACGTCAGCAGATCAAAGCTCGGCTCAGAGGAGAGAAGGTACAGTACTGTACATACATCCACATCTTCACCCTGGTTGTCATTTTTTTAAACCTATAATTGGCAGTATTGTCAACTGTATGATAATATGCCTCTGTAATCTATTTGATGCTAATATTAAAGTTTAATAATAATATATGAAGAGATGCAAAATCCTCTTAGTGCCATCTGCAATTTTCTTCTAAAATGAGCATTTTTCTTAGCATCCTATATTTTACTTTAAAGGCAATGAAAATAACCTATTAATCGCTGTAAAACTGGAATTACTAAACCTATGCACCAACTGAAAAAAGCTAATTTTAGAAGATTTCAGATGGCACTGTATTTATGATTGTTTTACCGTCTCTTTCAGTATGACAGTGATGGCTCAGACAGTCAAGAGTCATGTGAAGAGGCAGTCCTTAGGAGGAAGAAGATTGAGGCTTTGAAGGTGTTTCAATTGTGTATTTTTCAAATTATTTTATTAGCGTAATAATAATATGAATTAAAGCAATTTATATACAATTTGTTTGTGTTTGTGAAAGACGTTCCTTGCTTAACAACACTGCATTTATTACCTAAAAAAATAATAAATACAGTATTATAATGAAAATTCTATACAAATTAAAAGTACTGTTTAATATTTTAGTACATTTTAATATTTACAAATAATATTTAATACTCAAAACTGAATTTTTAGCAAAAAGCCTTTGTTTTATTTTATTAATTTGTTAATTTTATTAACAATTAAAGAGCATGGAATTATTTTCCTTACAGTAACATTTGCTTAAAGGTTTTCTATTTATTTACTGTTGAGAATACTGACCTGACCTATATTTTTAAAATATAATTAAATTATTATTATTGTAGACTGAAGTATTTGACAGCTATGTTTTGTTATATACTTGGTAAGGGTTATTATTATTGATTATTATTGTATTTTTAATTATATTTAATTATAATCATTTTTGGCGGTTCATTCCGCTGTGGCGACCCCGCAAGGGACAAAGCCGACAAGAAAATGAATGAATGAATGAATGAATGAATAATCATTTTTGATAGGGCTAGTGAAAGTCTTTTCTAACTGGGATATTTGAAAAAAAAATCCTTGGCATTTAGCTCTGTATAAGTCTAAAATTTCATTCATAATGGTATTAAAAATGTGTTAAGTCTTACATTTAACTTGGTGAAACCTGCAGAAATCCTGTTATAGTACAGCATTACTTTGAAATAGAAATCTGTTGTAAAATTATACATAAATTTACTGTCACTTTTAATAAATTTAATGTCATTGTTGAATAAATGTTTTGTTAAAAAGTGTTAAAAGTTAATTTAGTCTTAAAACTAGTCTTAAAAAAAATGTATGTATTTTTTTTTTTTTACATTTCTTAAAACAAAACATCAAAATGCAAAAGCGACCAGATTATAATTTGAGTAAAACCATAATCATGATTGTGTGTTTTTGTGTAAGGCCCAGTCAAAGGCTCGTGCTGCTGTACTGAAAGAACAGCTGGAAAAGAAGAGAAGAGAAGCGTATGAGAGAGAGAAGAAAGCATGGGAGGATCATGTATGCCTTCATATTTCCCAATTGTCTCTTTCTTTTCCGTATCTCCTCATTCATCTCTTATGTATTGTATTCTACATTATCTTTTGTGACAAAGCA
Organism: Danio kyathit; assembly: GCA_903798195.1. Classification (NCBI taxonomy): domain Eukaryota; kingdom Metazoa; phylum Chordata; class Actinopteri; order Cypriniformes; family Danionidae; genus Danio; species Danio kyathit. The sequence goes on from LR812538.1 coordinate 26,837,168, forward strand.
GCTTGTTGCCCGAGGAGTGAAAGTTGCAGTTGGGCCTGTGGGTGGGGCTCCATCTCCTGCAGCCCCTCCAACTCCACCATCTGACCCCACCCCTCAGGAAGCTCCTCCCAAAGCCACACCCTCCTCTAGACCCAGCACTCCAGCCATCTCTATGACTGCTGCACTGAAGGATGTGGGCGCAGTAAGTCACTCAAAATCATTATTTTACTTGCTGTAACAACCATCCTATAGCTGTCTGTGTTTTTTGTTTTTGGCAGATTTCATCAGGGCAGAGTTCTCCTATGAAAGAGGACTCCCTTAAAGCAGAACCATCAGATGTACAGGTCTGAAATACATATTTGGAATAAAGGGGTGGTCCACTAAGATATCATCTCGAATTCAAATTCTTGAATTTTAATCTACTGCTTGAAAAGTGCTTAGATTTTGGATAAAGTGCTTAAAACTGCTTGAAATTGCAATTGTGTTCATTTCATAATAATTTATTTGACTAAATAGGTAATAATAATTAACCATTTAAACAAAATGTATATTTTTGCTTTTGCATGAAACGAAAACTCTGGAGTCTGCACGTCACTGTATCATCATAATGGTCTTTTTTTTTTTTATCTGCACCTTTGAAATTAAAATAAATATAAATACATGATGAAAAATTACACTTTTAGGATGGAAGTCAATTATATTTAAGAGAGTAAATTACATTAATTCAATTTCGGACTTGGGACAAACTAAACATCAGAGGTGTAAAGAGTACCTGAAAACCATACTTGAGTAAAAGTACAGATACCTTACTGTAAAAATTACTCCATTACAAGTTACAAGTCACCAATTCCAATAAGACTTGAGTAAAAGTATTAAAGTATTCGATTTTAAAAGAACTTAAGTATTTTACTCATACTGAATGTAGGCTCAAAGAACACCAAGAAAGGTTTAATTTTCCTAATATATAAATTAAATTTAAAACCTTAATGTTTCAAAATGGCAGAACAAAATATATTTTAAAAATAGAACAAAAAGTCACAGTCAAACTCAAATGTTCAAAAAAGGCACAAACAATTTATCAAAAAAAAAAAAAAAAAAGAAAAACGTAGTAAAAAAAATCAGAGCTGACTTTGATGTGATTCATCTCTCAGTATCAGAGGGGGGCAATATTTTTATTTTGAGTAGTTTTTCAATTGATTAATCATGCTAACTCTGTATTAAAATTAAACAAAGAGGAGCACTGTTATTTTTCAACTTAGTAAACTACATATAAATTCAAGCTTCGGCTTCATCACTGGCTGCAGCCATGTTGCTAATTAAACACCGGGTATTAGGCAAGCTGCTAATTCACGTTCACATGATTTAGCTCATAAATAGCATACAGTACCTTCAGCACCCTTCAGACGGCGATATCGCCTCATCTGCCCAACAAATTAGCTGTGGTAGATAAAGATGCCGACTTGTCGTGCACAATCACAATGTAATAAGTAACGGTAAGCGTCCGTTCAAATGTAATGGAGTAAAAAGTACATATATTCAATCAAAAATGTAGTCAAGTAAAGAGTAAAAGTTGCTTATATTTTTGATACTCAGTACAAGTACAAAGTAGCCAAAAAAATACTTAAGTAAAGTGACGAAGTCCATTTACTCAAGTACTTTACACCACTGCTAAACATTTTACTTAGAATACTCTATTATAAAAAACAATAGCAAATAGCATCTGTCACTATGTGATGTGTATATATGCAAGTAAATATGTAGTTTTTCCACTATTCTAAAGTGCTGGTAAAGTTTGAAAGTGTACCTGGAAAGGGCATGTAAAGTGCTTAAATTTGACTCTGGAAAAGATATAACAACCGCGTTTATCGAATAACTGTCACTGAGCACTTTGACTGGAATGAGTTTTTTCTCTTTTTTTCTTTTTTAGAGTGGCAAGAAGGAGATTCTTCGCAGACTTAATCAGAAGGTTCAGACCACTGAGGAAGTTTCTGAAAAAGACCCCACACCTTCCAGCAACCAACCATGTCTTGATCCTAAACCAGTCCAACCGTCCATCACAGAGGAAAGGCCTTCCACAGCTGCTGATCGGAAGAAGTGGGAAGCTGTAGCTCCACCCATACTGTCTGTAGCTGAACAAACTCTAGAGGAAACCTGTGCTACTTTGGCAGGTATAAACACTGTGATCTGTTAAAAAACATGCAACAAAGTAGTTAAATTTAAGAAACTGGATACACCAAATCAACATTAATGTAGAATGCTGCATGAATATTTTACAATAGCAGTCCAGTTGGAAAGTTTCAATCAACAAACCCCCAAAAATAACTACTGGAATAACTTTGAAGATTATTAATCACTTTAGGTTGGATTGCAGTGTGATTGTTTTTCCATCTTCAAGTTGAGGACATCTTACAATAAAAAAGAGGGATTTGTTTGTCAGAACTTTGAAGATATTTTAACATATTATGACCTTTTGCTTAATATAATTTTAATTGTTAAGATCCTACAATGACAATGGTTTAATATCATATATTTTATCCATTCTTTTAATTACATTTTCTAAAGACAAGTCAAAACACAGTTTTACTTCTTTTAGATATGCACAGCAGGCAGTGGTGTAAAGTAACATATGACAAATACTCAAATTACTGTAATTGAGTAGTTTTTCTCAGAAATTATAATTTACTAAGTAGTTTTGAAAATGTGTACTTTTACTTTCCCCTGAGTACATTTTGGTGCTGTTACGGTACTTTTACTTCACTACTTACCGTTCAACCTGCAGTCACTACTTTATTATTTCCTGTCTATGGGGATTAGAAAAATCAGACCTGTGATTCCTGTCCAATCAAATCACACATAGTAGGTAAATCGCATCATAATGAACTACCTTAAGACATGCAGCAAACTGTTTAGAAGCATTAAAAGTGTCCAAAGTGTAAATCTTTACACACAATGACCCAGAGACTGTTTAGATCATAGGTCTCAAACTGGATTCCTGGAGGGCTGCAGCTCTGCACAGTTTTGCTCCAACCCTAATCAAACACAGCTAATTCAACTAATCAAGGTGTTCAAGACTACTAGAGACTATTAAGCAGGTGTGAGTTGGAGGTGGTTGGATCTAAGCTCTGCAAAGCTGCGGCCCTCCTGGAATTGAGTTTGAGACCACTGGTTTAGATGCATGTCACTGATGAGAAGATGGCGGATGTTTACTGTACGATGACTGAAATAGCCTTAAACACTCATCAGGCACAAGATGTCAACATGACGTCAGATTGACGTTGTACCCCAACGTCGTGAATTGTTGCATTTTTTTGGAAATAAAAAAGGTTGATGTCAACGTCTAATGATGTTACAGCGTGATGTTTTGTGGACATTACCACTATGACGTCTATCAGACGTTGGATTTTGGTTGCCATACCTGACTAATAAATGTCAGTATTTGACGTCAATATGACGTTGGTTTAAGTTGTTGCCTCAATGTTGGAATTTGGTCTCTTTCTAACACAACCTAAAATTAACCAAATATCAATGTCATTTGACGTCGTTATTGGATATCAAAATAACGTTGTCCTTAGACGCTGACTAGACTTAAATTTTGGTCACCTGATGTCACAACCTAAATCTAACCTAATATTAACGTCATATGACATTGTGTGCCTGTTGAGCAATAACTAAATGCATTACAGATTGTTACGTTTACAGACATCCACAAATTACATGTAAATGCATCAGCTGTTTACAGCGTAATACTCACTACTCTTGTGTACTTTTAAAAGTAATACTTTGAGTAATATTTACAACAGTTACTTTTACTCTACTTGCACAACATTTTAGGGAAGTAATGGTACTTTTACTTGAGTATGATTTTTCAGTACTCTTTCCACCACTGCCAGCAGGCATAGGATGTCAACATGACGTCAGATTAACATTGTAACCCAACGTCCAATTAAAATCGGGTTGACATCAAAACCCAACCTCAGGTCGATGTCAGTGTCCAATGTCCAACCTAAAATTAACTAAATATCAACATCTAATGATGTTACAGCTTGACGTTGTGTGGACGTGACCACTATGATGTTTATCAACGGTGGATTTTGGTTACTATACCTGATAAATAAATGTCAGTATTTAACATCATCATGACGTTGGTTTAAGAAGTTGGCTCGATGTGGGATTTTGGTCACTTTCCAACACAACCTAAATCAACCAAATATCAGTGTCATTTGACGTCATTATTGGATGTCAAATAAACGTTGTCCTTAGACGCTGGCAAGACTTTCCATTTTGGTCAGCTGACGTCACAACCTAAATCTAACTTAATATTAACATCTTATGACGTTGTGAGCACCACACTCATTCTCTTATTTTGTTTCCACTTGTCTTTTCTCAGTGTCTCAGGTGGCATCTCCAGAGATGAATGCTCCCTCGTGTGGAGACAGAAAGAAATGGCAGACGGATGGTGTTTCTCTTCTGTCTGTGGCTCAGCAGACACTGGAAGAAACTACCTTTAGAACAGCAGGTCAATTAACAGGTAAGCTTCCTCATAATCCGCGGGGATTCTGTAGTTTATACAGTTAAACTGATTCAACAAAATATCTTTAAATGTGTTATATAGTATTTGTATAAAGGAGAAATGAATGGAAAGATTGTCAAAGTCTGCTTCCTAACCTACTTAGAAAATGTGCTCTGCTGCACAGGTTGCAGAGACTCACAAATCCCAGCCTGAAAGTTACTAAGTTTCTTGTGGCATTTCACATTTGCATGACTCTAATGAGAAGTGAAACGAGTCAAAATATTACAGCACTTGGATGCATCTGAAAGCACATGCCATCCACTCTCATTACATCAGCATCATGCATTCATAGTGCTACCCAATGCGTTCAGTTATGAAGACTAAATAAAGCTGAACTTCTTGAAAATTGGAGGCTACAGATGTATAAAGTGCAAATTTGAATCATTTGAAAGGGGGTTTTGCAAGTCAGCTAGATGCAAAGGCTGGTTCATTTCTTGTACACCCTCTGTTATTTCCGGAGTGAATAGATTATGTTTTGGAGTGTGTTTTGTATTGTAACCATAGAGCATATGCTCACTGGGACTCCAGGCACTCTGTAGCAACCGGCTGAATAACAAACAGAGCATTAGGTTATATTAAAGAACTCCTAGTCTTTTTTTTTGTTTTGTTTGGAGAGACAAAAATCAGGTATTTTTGTTGAATTTAGCAAAATAATTGTCTAATTGTATTTAAGGATATATACATTTTTAATCTTGTTTCAGAAAAAACAGCAGGTGAAGTCATTTGCATGGATGCCTGGCAGGGGGAGGGGCTAAGGAAGGCTTGGGGGCGGAGTCCAGATTCAGAGGTTCTGAAGGTGTTGGAAGAGGCAGAACTCCAGTCATTTACTCAGAAACTAGATCCCGCCAGCACCTGTGACCAAACACTGACTGGTGAGTCTTTAATCTGAGTGTTTTTGTTGTTGTTTTTCCCACTGTGTAATGTGTAGTGTGTGACAATAGTTTTCTGTTTTTCTCTCTTGTTTTCATCAGAAAGCCTTAATCCCATTGAGGAATCAGATGCCACTAATGAAGTCAAGCAAGTGCCTCCTTCCCAACCGTGCCAGCCTGCCATTGGCCATGACAAACAAGAAGTGACATGTCAAGAGACCGTGCCAATCATAGAAGAGGTTAAAAGTCAGGAGCTTATCCCACCAACAGCAGAGGAGACAGAAAAATCTCATTCTGCAGAAGATGACATAGAGGGTAAGAGCAAAACACTAAATATGACTACAGTAGTCACCCAGGGTGTCCGCAAGGTCTTAAAAAGTATTTAAAGTTGATAAATCAATTATGAGAAAATTAAGGCCCTTAAAAGGTATTAAAAAGTCTTAATCGCGGTTTTACGAGGCCTTAAATTTTGTTTAAGCGTTGTCAAAACAGTTTTACTCCAAAAGAGCATAAATATATTTATTTTCCTTCTAATATTAACAACGACGTGCTCGATCCACACGATTGGTTTGGGCTAGGACGCGTCCGACCAAGCTCCTTCATCCGGGTGATGTCACGTAATTTGGGAAAAACGCAGGAAGGTGATGTGATGCTCTCCACATGTAGCAAAACCATAGAGCGAAACAGACGGCAAAATGGGAAAATGTAAATTTGCATACTCCTGGTTGGAGAAAGACGAACAGTGGCTGAAGCCTGTCACTGAAAACCGCGTGATTTATTTTTCAAGCTTTGTTTCTTCCAAGTTTATCTGAGTTCTGTTGCATGGGTGTGCTCCATTGATTCATTTAACTATTTATTTATTAACAACTGTTTATTAAGTTGAAGGTTTGATACTGATTAGAACTTGAAGTGGTCATGAGGTCTTAAAATATTCTCAGAAGGTCTTTAAAAAGTCTTAAAAAGGTAATAAAATTACCTTTAGGATTCCTGCATGTACCCTGTCTTCATACACCATTCATACTCTGTTATTTGAGGTTGTAATGTGCAAGGATTACAATCATCAATCTTGAGACTTAATGTTTATAACAAATTCACTTTTCTCTCTTCTTTCAGTGGTGGATGATATGGAGTCAGTTGTTCTTGAACTGGAAGATGTATCACAGAAAACCGCAGAGAAGCCCCCTGCAGAAGTAATTCAGGCGTGGACTAAAGACACTCCAGAGTCTCTGTAAGCTTGTCCACAGAATTTGACAATTTAGTTAATATTTTTGGCATTCATATGACTGTTACTGTTTTGGGGGGGTGGGGGTTTTATCTTCAAACTAATTTTATTTTAACGCTGCGAATGCTAGGAAAACCTTTAACAGCCATTTCTTCAGTCTTCACTGTCAAATCTGCTGATTATATGCTTAACCATTTTCAAAAGTAATAATACTACAAAATGTTTTTGTGCTGTTTTAAACATTTTGTTTGGATTTTGTTTATCATTTTTACAGGATTATTTGATAAATTGAAAATAATAAACAGCAATTCATCAAAACAAAAGAACTCATTCTGGATGAATAAATGGATTGATTTCTTTAAATTTCTTTAAGAAAAACTACTGTAGTGTACATAATTACATGATATAATTGGTGTAAACTTTGCCTAATCATTGCGTTTTAATTTTAATATTAGGCCAGCAGAGGGCAGAGTAATACAAGCAGAATGCACAGAGGTACCTCAGAGAGACGAGAAACATCCTGACCCTCCAGGTATTCTCAAGCGCAAAGCTAAGACACCTTATCTCCCTGTCACACAAGCGTGTCTCATTATGCACCATATCAAAGAACCCCAGGCTTCCCCTTTACACTTCATTTACCTTCCAACAATGTTAATCCTCAGAAGCTTTAAGAACTCCAGTTTGAATGAAGCTGCAATGTTATAAACAAAAACCAAAAGATGCTTTTGTCTTGACTTCATTCTTTTTCCAGTAGATGAGTCTTTGTTTGTGAAGTTAAGCAGTAGTCCAGCTCACAGACGCACTGTAGCGTTGGCCATGCTGTCTGCTCAATCCTCATTGGATGACTCTTCCTCTGCTGCCTCACGTTCTCGATCAGTCTCTCCACTGCGCTCCCACCGCCACGATGATGCACTCCTTATCGGCCTCTCTACTGGCCTCTTCGATGCAAATAACCCAAAGGTAAGCACTGCCATTGGAACTCCATTATACTGTGTGTTGTATTCATTATTCAGTCCTATTTATTTTCTTTCTCTCACATGTTCGTTCAAATCGCAAATCATTGAAGCTAAACTCTTGCCAAGTCTTCAAGTACTAAGGCCTGGAATGCACTACAAAGCAGAAATGCATTGAACTGATTTAAAACACTTCTCATCGTACACTTGCCAACTTTGTAAAGCGTTATAGAGAAAGACTGGGCATCACACACTAAACAACAGGCTTTTCAAACCTGACACACTCATGCAGAAACATGTGCTGAGAAGCACATCACAAATGTACAAAATGTATATTCTAAAATCAGCTCAAAATATGAAACGATCGATCAATGTCAACTTTGTTTCATATTCTACATGATGTTTTTGTGAAATGAGTCAACTACGCAGAATCTACAGATTGGCTCTGACTTTCAGGAGCAAGTGCTTAGATCTCAAATTGAGGAAAACATCTGGTCAAACATTGTGTATTCTAGCCTTAAAGAGAGTTCACCTAAAAATGAAAGTTTACTCCCGATTTACTCACTCTCAAATGATTCCAAAACTTTGAGTTTCTTTTTTTCTGCTGAACCTAAAATAAGATATTTTAAAGAAACATAGAAACTGGTAAACATTGACTTGCAACAAATACTATGGAGGTCAATGGTTAGCGGTTTCTAGGTTTTTTTTTTTAGGATATCTTCTTTTGTGTTCAAAAGAAGAAAGAAGCCAGTACTACTCAATTCAGGGTCGTGCACAGAATACACTGGTCTAGAACTAAACTGAACCAGCCACACTGTTACATACTTTCTGGTCTTGTTTGAAACTGTCTGATTTTTGGGAAAAAGTCTTCAGATGTTTTTCTGCGGTTTTTTTTATTATCAATAGACCCAAACCCTTAACAGCACTGTTTGGAATCCTGCCAGAATATGTTGATTTAAATTCATTACAGGCTGACAGTGTAGCCTTTGCAACTTTCTTATGAATTGGAAGTCAGCAGCTCACCCTTCTTATTGGCAATAGGTTTTTGATTTCTTGCATGCTCTTAGAATGGGAATGATTTGGTTCTTTTTTAAATTTCCTTTCCTAAAGTCTTTTTAAATTTTTTAAGGAGACACCTATATCTTAATTTCTTTATTTATTCATTTTCTTTTTGGCTTAGTCCCTTTATTAATCTGGGGTCGCCACAGCGGAATGAACTGCCTACTTATCCAGCATACGTTTTTACGCAACAGATGCCCTTCCAGCCGCAACCCATCACTGGGAAACATCCATACACACTCATTCACATACACACACACACACACACACACTCATACACTACAGGCAATTTTAGCTTATCCAATTCACCTGTACCACATGTCTTTGGACTTATGAGGGAAACCGGAGCACCCGGAGAAAACCCACGCGAACACGGGGAGAACATGCAAACTCCACACAGAAATGCCAACTGACCCAACCGTGGTTCGAACTAGCGACCTTCTTGCTGTGAGGCAAATGTGCTACCCACTGCGACACCACGTCACCTCTTTTCTTTGTAAAATTAATTAATTAATTTATTTAACCTTTTGTTTATTGTTTATTATTTTTACGTTATCTTATGTATATTTTTTTTGTATGTATGTGGTATTTGACCTTATTATTTATATACTTATTTAGTGTGTGATTTATGTTTTCCTGATAATTTCTTCTTTGGTGAATTGTATCAGTGCATATATATATCTATACGTATCAATATTATGTTTATTTTTTTTGTCTGACCTAAGATGAACCTAATAAAGCAAAAAAAGAAGAAGCTCAAACATTTTTGTGAATGGTTCAGTTCAGTTTTGATAAACTGTCCCTTTAACTATTCAGAAATGTAGGTGTGAGAAAGAGTTAACAGATGCACCGACCAAAGTTAATGCACATTTACAAATGTGAGCACAGTTATTCGAGGGTAGATCCAGTGGCTATTCTTTCTGCAGGCCTCAGTGCCTTAAACTTGATGATGGCAGCAAATGGCAGCCACTGGAGTGAGACAAAGAGAGGCATAATGTCTGCTCTCTTGGGTTCATTGAAGACCAAACGTGCCACTGCATTCTGGATCATTTGAAAAAGGTTTTATTGCACACACAGAAAGGCTAAAACATTAAAACCAAGTCTAGAAATTATCTGCCTGAACAAGAAGTTGTCGCTTGCTTGATTTTTAATGGTGTGATTTTCTTGATCTTGCAAATCTGCAAGAAGTTGCATTTGCTAGACAATATTGCTAATAGTTTTCCCAGGTTTCTGGCTAGGAGGACAAGGAGGTTGAGTTAGAACCTGTATTCTGATATATCACTGCGTGGGTAGAGATCTGTACTAATGTTGTGTGTTGAAGGGTAGGGGCCAAGCACCGAACCCTGAGCTACATCAGTGATTTATAATTTAAAACCTCCAGAATCTTTTCGTGAACTAGTACACAATCCTGCAAACTACAGTTTTAGTAAATCCAGGATTGATTTGATTTAGTGGTTAACAGTCCAGGGGCCTGAGTTATAAAATTAGTGTAGAAACCTTCTAAATTTTAATTAAATTGTAAGTCTTAAATTCTGGTTTACATTTTTTTGTTCATTAAACTCTGCGTACCTGGTACTGGGTCCGTGACATCAATTACTTTCGCATTCTTTAAATTTTAAAGGTCCGTACTGGCCCAATACCCCCATAAGTGGTTCTGTTCTCTCATCAGTTGGAAAAGAATAACTTTTGCATAGACTATGATAGAGACATATTTCTGTTTTTCCTATGATTACTGACATGTGCAGGAATCACCAAAATGAATTACAGCAACCTAGACCACACAGAACCTAAAAGGTACCCTTTCAAATTTGAGCCTCCCTTTTGGAGGGGTTTATTATAAAACAAATACAATTATTTGAATCACTTCTAACAGTGTTTTATGAAAATTCAAAGGGTTTTCTTTAAAATGATACCAAACCTTTGCATTTACACCTCTGCATGTGGATTTGGGAAGCTTTTAAATTTGGGTAGGCAAAATCCAGGCGGAAACCCCAAAATAGCACTTGACTTTAAGGGTTTAATGATTATGACTCATGGTGATTAAAGGGGTTCAATTAAGTCAATATTTAAGTTAAATGTTAATCAGAGCTGCGCATTTTCTCACATCAAGTTTTTTTTTAGATCACAGCTTTTGCATGGCAAGTGAGACTCCAATTTATAAATGAGACCCCAGATTTCCTCAAACAAGTCCAGTCGAATGAAGACTGACATTGCTCTCACCAGCCGCAGGGCTTCAGTGACTGATAGCAAGCCGGTGAATGTCAGCCTTTAAAACCTGACTGATTACTGTCTGGCACATTGTTCTGGGAGAGGAAAGAAGAAACCTGAGCTGGAGAAGAGAGACCCAAGACTTAACCAAGCCATCACTTGTTAGGCAAGTGCCAGTGTGGAGTGATGTGTTCTAAATTCACATATATTCTTGAAGAAGGGAAGAAATGGGGTCAAGGGGGGCAGGTGGTGTGATGGTACAAGAAAATGTATAGCATGGAGACTTGTGGGTGGGTGGTTGTTAGTGGTTCATGCATTTGTGGTGTTAAGAGCTGACTGACTATTGCTTTATCTATAAGAAAAAAAAAGCGTCAAAGGTATTAGCCATATAAACTGCACAGCTTGGTGTAACATCAGAAATGCCAGATGATAAATTACAAAAGCTTGTAGGAATTTTCAAGATGCATAATTCTACCTTATTAAGAACTAGTGGTATTTAAGTGTCATGTACTGAAATGGTGTTGAACTATATTTTAAGTTCTTCCTTTTATTTGAATATTTTTAGTTTTCACTTTTTCACATTTTAATATAGGTGGAATTAGTCATTATTATTTATCATGTTATTTAGAATTATTGTTTAATATTTTTTATGTATTATGTAGTAAAATATTTTACAGGGTTTATTATAGGTTAATTCTTTATATTTTTAGTTTTTTTATTTCAGTTTCAGTAATTTCAATACTTATACAGGGAGTGCAGAATTATTAGGCAAGTTGTATTTTTGAGGATTAATTTTATTATTGAACAACAACCATGTTCTCAATGAACCCAAAAAACTCATTAATATCAAAGCTGAATATTTTTGGAAGTAGTTTTTAGTTTGTTTTTAGTTTGAGCTATTTTAGGAGGATATCTGTGTGTGCAGGTGACTATTACTGTGCATAATTATTAGGCAACTTAACAAAAAACAAATATATACCCATTTCAATTATTTATTTTCACCAGTGAAACCAATATAACATCTCAACATTCACAAATATACATTTCTGACATTCAAAAACAAAACAAAAACAAATCAGTGACCAATATAGCCACCTTTCTTTCCAAGGACACTCAAAAGCCTGCCATCCATGGATTCTGTCAGTGTTTTGATCTGTTCACCATCAACATTGTGTGCAGCAGCAACCACAGCCTCCCAGACACTGTTCAGAGAGGTGTACTGTTTTCCCTCCTTGTAAATCTCACATTTGATAATGGACCACAGGTTCTCTATGGAGTTCAGATCAGGTGAACAAGGACGCCATGTCATTAGTTTTCCTTCTTTTAGACCCTTTCTTGCCAGCCACGCTGTGGAGTACTTGGACGCGTGTGATGGAGCATTGTCCTGCATGAAAATCATGTTTTTCTTGAAGGATGCAGACTTCTTCCTGTACCACTGCTTGAAGAAGGTGTCTTCCAGAAACTGGCAGTAGGACTGGGAGTTCATCCTCAACCCGAAAAGATCCCACAAGCTTATCTTTGATGATACCAGCCCAAACCAGTACTCCACCTCCACCTTGCTGGCGTCTGAGTCGGACTGGAGCTCTCTACCCTTTACCGATCCAGCCACGGGCCCATCCATCTGGCCCATCAAGACTCACTCTCATTTCATCAGTCCATAAAACCTTAGAAAAATCAGTCTTGAGATATTTCTTGGCCCAGTCTTGACGTTTCAGCTTGTGTGTCTTGTTCAGTGGTTGTCGTTTTTCAGCCTTTCTTACCTTGGCCATGTCTCTGGAATGCCCAAAAGCACAAGGTGTGCAATACTCAGTGATGTTGCAGCTCTGAAATATGGCAAAACTGGTTGCAAGTGGCATCTTGGCAGCTGCACGCTTGACTTTTCTCAGTTCATGGGCAGTTATTTTGTGCCTGTTTTGGTTTGGTTTTTCCACACGCTTGCAACCCTGTTGACTATTTTGAATGAAACGCTTGATTGTTCGATTATCACGCTTCAGAAGCTTGGCAATTTTAAGAGTGCTGCATCCCTCTGCAAGATATCTCCACTATTTTTGACTTTTCGGAGCCTGTCAAGTCCTTCTTTTGACCCATTTTGCCAAAGGAAAGGAAGTTGCCTAATAATTATGCACACCTGAAATAGGGTGTTGATGTCATTAGACCACACCCCTTCTCATTACAGAGATGCACATATGCATGTAAGACTACATGCATAAAGAGGATGATGTGGTCAAAATACTAATTTGCCTAATAATTCTGCACTGCCTGTATTTATTTCAGCTATTATTTGTAATGTATAGATTTTATTTTGTGTAGGTCTTTTTTTATTACAAGGTGTCTGCAGGGTCTTAAAGTATTAAAAGTTGATAAATCAGTGTAGAGAAATTTAAGGCCCTTAAAAAGTATTAAAAAGTCTTTAATGCTATTTTGCAAGGTATTAAATTTTATATCATTTTTGATTATGCAATGTGTGGTTGTATGCTAAAGTTTGCCTGAATTAATCTGCGAATATCAGGATGGTTTGTAGTTTATAAAAGCAATGAAATCCTACTAGATTTGACATAATGCTGCTTTGTTTACTGCAGTAACCAAGCCAACACCATTATTTCTGCAGTTCTATAGGCACCAACCTGCTGAATTAGCTTGATTTAATAGATTTTCATTCAGTATATGAATAATGTTTTAGTTTTGGATTAGTTTTTTACATTCATATTTAGTAAATATACTTTAAGTTAACATCTCGCCGGTGTTTCCATTTGAAAGTGGTTATAAGGTCTTAAAATGTATGGAAAGGGTCTTAAAAAAGATATTGAGTTTCACTCTCTGATTCCTGTATATACTCTGTATTATCAAAACTAGTTTTGATAACAGCCTATAATATAATTAATTGTCAATTGTTAATGTTTATGTTATTAACTAAGCATAACATGTTAATAAATACTGTAACAAGTCCTCATTCCTTAAATCATTAGCTGTTAACTAATGGGAGTTTATTGAAAAGTGTTACCACAGTTTTGTTATTGTTTTACATTTAGTTTATGGTAACTCGGTGAGGGAATTTAAATTTGTGTCAGTCTTAACTGATAGATATGAGACTATTACAGAGTATCCTAATAGAGGACCCCACTCCTGCCATTCATCACATTGATTAAAGCAGAATCTTACAGAGAAGGAAGAGAACTCTGGAAAGAGCTATAGAAAAACTATGAGGAGGAAAAAGATGGCATTATAGCAGGAGAAACAGATGGGAGTCTTCAATAGCGTGTAGCACTTAGCACAGAATGATGAGGAGCTCAGATTTGTACATCTTGCAGAGTATTTGTTTGGGGTGATTTGATTCCCACAGACTGGAATTTGTGTTTGTGTGCACATAATGGTGTGTGCATGCAGGGATAGGCATATGTATGAGTGTGGATGTGCCTCAGGGCATTGCTGTGCTGGAAGGACTGCTGAGTGTGTATGTGTGTGTATTGGAGCTCCTGAGTGGAGCGTTATTAATGCGATTCTTCCACATCCTTGATGTGCCAGTAAACCAAAAGGACTTTGCGCTGGCCTGTGTACTTTTTTCGCCCACCCCACAGCAGCTCATACACAAATGCTTTTCTTTGCCCTCACAAAAGCACATTAAAATTCACACCCACGCCCACACTTTCGCAAACCTACACGCACATTTGGCCTTTTGGCTCGCCTGCACCCTGCCCTCTGGACAACTGGACAAGCAGATCACACATACTCACGCGCACACTAAAGGCTGTCTTTCTCAGCGCAGACTCTCAGTCTGTTTAATCAGTAGTTTAGCACTCCTCTGTGCTAGTGTGAGAACATGGTGCATCTCTGTAACGACTGTAGTTGAGATGGATGACTTCACCAATATTAAAGCCTTCCCCTGATCTGTGGAGACAAAGTCCCTGCTGAGTGTTAAATGCCTACGTTGTTTTATTTTATTTATTCCTGTACACGATTAGGATTAAACAGCTTCAGATTGTGCTTTGGCATGTTTTTTACCCAATTCAAGCTGATTAAAGGACCATAGTATGTAATTTGGGAATAAATTTAAATGTAGGGCCCTATAATAAACAGTATATATTCTCACTCTCATTTTATAAGGTACACCTGTCCAACTGCTCGTTAACGCAAATTTCTAATCAGTTAATTACATGGCAGCAACTTAATGCATTTAGGCATGTAGACATGGTCAAGACCATCTGCTGCAGTTCAAACCGAGCATCAGAATAGGGAAGAAAGGTGATTTAAGTGACTTTGAATGTGGCATGATTGTTGATGCCAGACGGGCTGGTCTGAGTATTTCAGAAACTGCTGATCTACTGGGATTTTCACACACAACAATCTCTAGTGTTTACAGAGAATGGTGCAAAAAGAGAAAATATCCAGTGAGCGGCAGTTCTGTGGATGCAAATGCCTTGTTGATGCCAGAGGTCAGAGGAGAATGGCCAGACTGGTTCTGATAGAAAGGCAACAGTAACTCAAATAACCACTCGTTACAACCGAGGTCTGCAGAAGAGCATCTCTGAATGCACAACAAGTCCAACCTTGAAGCGGATGGGCTACAGCAGCAGAAGACCACAATGGGTGCCACTCCTGTCAGCTGAGAACAGGAAACTGATTGGTATTCCAAAGTGGTACCTGGTATTGTGTCGATTTCTGCTGTGACATTCAGATGGTAGGGTCAGAATTTGGCGTTAACAACATGAAAGCATGAATCTATCCTGCCTTATTTCAATGGTTCAGGCTGGTGGTGGTGGTGTAATGGTGTAGGGGATATTTTCTTGGCACACTTTGGACCCATTAGTACCAATTGAGCATCGTGTCAACGCCACAGCCTACCTGAGTATTGTTGCTGACCATGTCCATACCTTTATGACCACAGTGTACCCATCTTCTGATGGCTACTTCCTGCAGGATATCGCGCCATGTCATAAAGCTTGAATCATCTTAGACTAGTTTGTTGAACATGACAATAAGTTCACTGTACTCAAATGGCCTCCACAGTCATTAGCGCTCAATCCAATAGAGCACCTTTGGGATGTGGTGGAACAGGATATTCACATCATGGATGTGCAGCCGACAAATCTGCAGCAACTGCGTGATGCTATCATGTTAATATGGACCAAAATCTCTGAGGAATATTTCAGTACCTTGTTGAATTTATGCCACAAAGGATTAAGGCAGTTCCAAGGGCAAAAGGGGGTCCAACCCAGTACTAGTAAGGTGTACCTAATTAAGTGGCCGGTGAGTGTATATATATGTGTGTGTGTAATTTTTATATATATATATATATATATATATATAAATATATAATTTTATTTACTTAAACCTGGCCCCTTTCTGTCAGATAGACTGCAAGCTGACATTCAGTTCTGCATCATTAAAATCAACAGCTGATGTACTGAGCCAAGTCTTTGATTTGAAAAGTTTTAACACTGGTTATATTACGCTGTCAGAACATTAGCCTGCTTGCTTGAATATACTGTATTATCTAGCCCAAAACCATGACTTTAGTGGAGGACTAACTAACTATTTGGAAGTCTTTGAAAGAGCAGCAGTCAATACTTTTGCATTTATCTTGCAGCTTTAAAGAGGCTCCTTTGCCTCTGTGACTTTCATGAGATGAAAAACAATGCTTATTTAAATTTGCTGTCGGGTATAATATAGCTGGCTCTGCCTCATCCTTCAATGACGACCTCTTTGCAAAGCCTGCATTACATTGTGACAGGTTAACAAAACAATGTATACTGAAATGTGCTGCGCAAATTGTGGAGGTCAGACAGAAATGAACAGGGACGTTGTTAAAAATAAACTTCAAATGCTTGTTTCTAACATTAGGATCCTATTGTCTATGCAGAGACACAGGTGCTGCCCCAGAGCACAGTGTTTGCTGAACTTCTTGCTCAGTACCAAAATGAACTCTTGAACGTTTGCTCTCATGTTTGCATGCTCATGGCTATGACTACATGAATATGAATATTACACCTTACTTACAGCATTTGAAATGTTAAAATACACCTGCCAGCTACTTTATTAGGTTAACCTTGCTAGTACCAAGTTGGACCCCCATTTACTGCAGATTTCTTGACTGCACATCCTTGAAGGACATCTCCCATAAGACATCCCAAAGGTATCCTGTAGATAAGAGACTGTGATTTCCACTGTAACTAACTCATTGTCAAGTTATTGTAAGCTGTGTGGCATGATGGGACGTTATCCAACTGGGAATAGCATTGCAAGATGGTCAGCAACACTACTCAAGTAGCCTGTTGCATTTAAACTTTGATCAATTGATGTTAAGGTGGCCAACTTTTGCCAAGAAATGTCATTCTTACCATTACAACACCACCAGCATGAACCATTGATGCAAGGCATGATGGATTCATGATTCCATATTGTTTATTGCAAATTGTGACCTCTACCATCCAAATATTGCAGCAAAAGCCAAGACTCATCAGACCAGATCTTTACTAGTCTTCTGTTATCCAATTTTGGTGAGCCAGTGTGAACTGTAGCCTCTGTTTTTTGTTCTTGTGAAAGTGAAAGTTGTGACATGGCCAAGTCTGGTGACCCATACTCAGAATTTGTTCTTTGCATTCAACTCATCCAAGTGCGCACACACACACAGCAGTGAATGCACACACACACACATCTTGAGGCAAAGCATTGCTTCCTGGGGAGCAGTTAGGGGGCTGGTGCCTTGCTCAAGGGACTCACTTCAGCCTTTGTATTGAGATTGGTATAAGAGCTGGTTATTCATTCTCACCACCAACAATCCCTGCCGGTGCCAGGACTCGAATCTGTGACCTTCTTAATCACTTAAACGTGTTCAGGGATTCTTTTTCGCAGACATTGGTTGCAGTAAGTGATTATTTGAGTTACTCTGGCCATGATCCTCTGGCATTTTCACCCATAGAAGTGACATTCAAATGATGGCTTTTCTTTCTTTAACCATTTTCTGTAAACCCTAGAGATGGTTCTATGTGAAAATATCTGTGCATCAGAAATACTTAGGCAAGGCAATTTGACGCCAACAACCATGGCACTCAATTTAAAATACACTTTCCTATCAATTCTGATGCTTGTTTGAACTTGAAGGTTAGGTCACCTTGACAAAATCTACATGTCTAAATGCCCGCAGTTGCTTGTGCATGTGATTGGCCGATTAAATACTTGCATTTACAAGCAGCTGAGCAGGTGTACCTAAAAAATGCTTGTGAGTGCATAAACATGCTGTTTCAAAAGACCTTGAAAAATTCTATTTTCAATTTCTTGTGTGGATAGCTGATTTGTGAGGATTGAATCACTGTGTATGTGTGTATGCGTTTTGTATCAGATGCTGAGGACGTGCTCCTTACCAGACCTCAGTAAGGTGTTTAGTGATGCTGCAGAACCTGAAGGTGCAGCCGCTCCTGACAGCAACCTAGAAATTGAAGATCTGGAGGATAAAGCAGATGAGCAGTCTGAACCTGAGGAGTAAGACACACACACGCACACACACACACGCACACACACACACGCACACAGTGTCACTTATCTGTCTCTCTCTGTCAGTGTGTATGAGGATGACGATTTAAGAGAGCTCAGAGCATCTATGGAGAGACTTCTTCAGGAGCAGCACAGTGAAGATGATGATGATGATGATGAAGAGGAGGATGAGGGTGGTGGATCTAATGGCAGCCCGGCCGATGAAGAGGCAGCTGGTCTTAATGGGTTGGCTAGTGCTGGTGATGACAAACGCAGCCCAGAGGAAGAGACTTTTAATGGAATGGCTGAAGATGATGAGGATGTTAGCCATGGTGAGGAAGAGCCAGGGGGCCCAGTCACAAATGGAATGGAGTATGAAGATGATGAAGAGCAGAACAGCAGTGAAGCACAGCTCAATGAGGAGTGGCAGTCAGGTAATGCAAACACAACTGCAGAGATCAGAGACTGAACAAGTGTAGTGCTATAAGTATAGTACGTCTAGCTAGGTCCAAAACCACATCAGCAAACACAAAACAACAGCTAATTGTATTTGCAAATGCATCTGAACAGTGCAACAACTAACCACATCTGCTAATACATTTAGATGTATTAAACCCAAGCAGCAAGATCCACCTCTAATATAGAAGTTAGCTATATAGCTAATATAGAAGTAATTGCAATTTTAAGAGTTCACACTTAGCTCATGATTTATCACATAGCTTGTTTGGCATGCTGTCCAGGAGAGAGCCCTGAGCTCAAGGGATCCTCGGGCCCAGGGCTCCCCCCTTTCACATGGTGAGGGGAAATTGAGCTCAGGTCGATCTCAAACTCCCCTGCTGCTGAGGCCAAGGTGAACTTCTAAAAAAGATTTAGGCTTATTTTATCTATAATATAGAGCATATTTGGATGGTGGGAGGAAACCGGGGGACCCGGGGGAAACCCACGCGGACATGGGGAGAATATGCAAACTCCGCACAGAAATACCAGATGGCCCAGCAAGGGCCTGACGCCTTTGGTATTCTTGCTAGTCACTGGGCCACCGTGCTGCCCATTCTGGACAAAGGTGGAAGAAGGGGAGGAGGGGGGTTTCTTCCAGATGAAGATAGTTGTAGAAAGGAAATGAGGCTATATATAGTGACTTGGGATCCTTTGATTGGAAGATCATGATTAGCTAATGTGGGCCAGCTGGGTCAATCATGAGCACATGCTCCTCTCGAAATTAGTTTAAAATTAAACTTCACTTATCGAAATTCCGCTAAACCTGGCTGCATAAGAGAGCAGATTTCCACCTATATTCAGATTTTGGTGTAAATAGCTAATATTACCCTTCATGACTACTGTGAGGGGGTGAATTTTTTTATAACTCGTCCTTTTATATTTAAGTTATAATAAGTCTGCATAATTAAGAGCGTGGCCACTTGAGTGACAGCTAGCCCTCGCTGGTCGCTGTCTCGTCACCTCAGCTGATTCCGGCTGACTTGCCGCTGAACTCAGCATAAACATCGTATTTTTGATTTGTTTTATGTAGCTTTGCACAGTCAATTACCTTTTGGAATTATTTCCTACATATATCAGATAATATGGCACGCTGTGTGCACTTTAATTGTGTTCACAAATCTTTCAAGTTGCCTCCACTTCCCAGTTTAGTGAAATTGTATACTTCTATACCATATGTATAAATGCATTTGTTTTATTTAAGATAATTTATCATCTATAATTTACTTTAGAACTTGAATGCACTCCAGAATCTGACAGATCGATTAGCTATAGGCTCTAGAACAGTCATCTGAAACATTGTCATACAGTGTTATGCCTGGATTTGGAAGTAATTCGCGTTTTCCTCCTGTAGAAAAACATCATAAGAACAATGTTTAGTGGCTCAATGTATTACAACAGTGTTTTTAAAAGACTAAACACTTTATTGATATACTACACAACCAAGCCCATGTGGTCAGAACACAAACGAGTCGCTGGTAAAGAAGTATTAAATGTTTTTTTTTTTTGTTTTTTTAAGATTTATTTTTGGCCTTTTTGCCTTTATTAGATAGGACAGTATTGAGACAGGAAGCGAAGTTGGTGAGAAATAGAGGGGGGTAGGGTCGAGCCAGGATTCGAACTCAGGACGCCCTGACGTGCTACTGCACCATATGTCGACGCGCTAACCACTAGGCTATTGCGCCGACAGAAGGATTAAGTGTTTCTCCCAAAGAAAAGCCTGTCTAAGCAAAATGCTAGCAGGTGTCTGTAGCTTCGTTCACACTCTGCCTCTTTGCCCTTGTTTGGGTATCTCTGGTCGGTGCGATGACACGTGAACAAAATGGCGACGGTTGGCCACGCCTACTTGTAGCTTCATTTGCGCTCTTCAGAAACATATGGGTGACGTCACGAATACTATGTCCATATCTTTTACAGTCTATGATTAAACCACATATATCTTTATCTATTCAACCATATGCGTTAATACAGCACAACAGCTCCTCTATTCTTTCAAAAAAATGCAGTTTAGTAACTTTAGTGTGGAAATGCTCAGCAACATGGAACAACTTACTCTTTTTAAACGTATCTAGTTGTTCAGTATTTGGCGCCCTAAAGCCGTGGTCTCGCTACACTTTTCACCCCATAGACTTCCATTCATACGCGTTTGAATGCTGCACACTGGGAGTTTTGCATGTCGATGTGTTCCAAAATTCAAGATCGGTGAACTCTGACCAGCAAAATCACATCACGTGATTGAAAATCTGACCCTTCTGTACAGATATGTAAACCATTTATTTTATGTGTTCATCTGCTTATTTTATCCCTTTTCCCATTGCTGTCAGACAGAATTTAGCGTTCTCAAACTCTAGTGTGACCGCGGCTTAACAAATGAAAGTCAGCCATACTAATTATACTCACAAAAGTCACTAGATTCAAAGTCAAACGTCACCTATAAACACCTGCGCTGCTCAAAACCTCACTAATTATGCAAACGGTATGAATTCATTCATGGTTGTTGTACACTCATGTCAGCAACTGTATAATCTCACAGTTCTCATCCCAAAATTAGTTGGACACATTAATTTGATCCCTAACAGGGATATCCCACTGCTGCCACCAACAAATATTATGAGCTGATGATGAAGAGGTGATAGGTGTTGCATGAGCTTGATTTTGAAACCAGCTTACAAACTAACTTCGAACTTGACAGGACAGAAGCTGCGCACACAACGCAACATAATTGGCCTAACATTGCTACGATTTTTCCCCTTCAGACAATCCTAGGTATTGTCCTGATTAATTTAGGGGTTCTAAAGATGATCTTATCAGATTTTCCTGTGGTGTGAGCTGTGTTTAGAGTGACTAAGTCTGTTTGGAAGAATTGGAGGCTCCCCAATAACAAATTGTAAATATTCAACAAGTTGAACAATTTAAATATTTTCAATCAGAATTACAAGGAGAGAACCCAGAGGACCCATGCATGTACGATATGGAGATTAGCATGTGAAATTAAACCATATCCAATCAGAAAGCAAGTTGACAGAAGACGGAAGCAAAATGAATGCATTCATGGCGCAGCACAAAAGGATTTGGACAGCAGAGATGAAGGATCAGCGTTAATTTGTGGCAACAGAACAAGTGTTTATACAACACGATCATTGCAATTTCTTCCTGCCCTTTCATCTGGTATGTTTAATCTCAAGTCTCAAGAGATATTGTGAGATTTCAGACCTTGTTTACATCTTGGTTTTTTTTTAAATCTGTTGATGTGTGGTGTTCTGTATTGATGCGCACCACACATTATTAGACATGGACCAATATAAGATTCTTGACGGTATGATAACCTTGGATAAAAACATCATGGTTTTACAGTATCACGTTATTGTGAATACTGCTCTAAAATATGTTCTTTTTAAATGTCTGGGTAAAAAACAACACCATTGAACACAAGATATTTCATTTAAAGAAACACTTAAAGTATTTTGGAACAGTAATCATATCAGGCTAAATAATTCAAATAAATCATTGACTTCGGCTGTCTTCATCAATTTCAAAAACACAGATTTCTTTACATCTTGTAAAGGCATCTTTGGATATCTTTATTTTCTTTGGATATAAAATAAGCCACTGCACTGTGAGGTGTATAGCATGCTTGGATGCTGATGCATAAGGAAGATGTTTTTCAGATGTTTCCTGTATCGTGGGCTGACCAGGAGCTTTTGATGTGGAGGGTCATTTTCTGCTGGAGATACTGTTGCCCTAAAAAAACTAAATTAAATAGTCATAAAATACACATTAAACCTACATATACCGTAGGAACAGCATAACAGACATTTTTAGTGTTTTTAGATAATTCATCTGTTGAACTGCATCCCAATCATTCATCACAAATACTACAAAAGACCTATTGGAACCCGCATAGACCCAATATTATTACAGAAATCAGTCAAGTTTGGTAAAGGAAAAATCATGGTTTGGGGTTACATTGAGTATGGGGGCGTGCAAGAGATCTGCAGAGTGGATGGCAACATCAACAGCCTGAGATAGCAAAACTTTTGTGCTGCCCATTACATTGCAAACCACAGGAGAGGGCAAATTCTTCAGCAGGATAGCGCTCCTCCTTATACTTCAACCTCCACATCAAAATTTCTGAAAACAAAGAAGGTCAAGGTGCTCCAGGATTGGTCAGCCCAGTCAACAGACATATGAACATTATTGAGCATGTCTGGGGTAAGATGAAGGAGGAGGCATTGAAGATGAATCCAAAGAGTCTTGATGAACTCTGGGAGTCCTGCATGAACGCTTTCTTTGCCATTCCAGACGACTTTATTAATAAGTTATTTGAGTCACTGCAGAGATGTTTGGATCCAGTCCTCCAAGCTCATGGGAGTCATACACAATATTAATTCTTTTTCCACTGCACCATGACTTTATATTCTATACTGTACATTATTTCTGTTAAGTGACAAAACTTTTGTCTTAGCAAAGTCAGACCCACTGTCCTAATTAAATAATAAAAATCAAGGCATGATCATATTTAATTTTGGTAAAATAAGCGTAATTTAGAGGACTTTGCCTTTTATTTGAGCTACTGCTGGTACCAAACAAGCGGCAAGCCAATACGGAAGTAACTGAAACTGCAATTCATCGAAATTCCGCTAGTCCTGGCTCCATAATAGAGCAAATTTCTATTGAGCCCACTGTTAGAATGGCAGACTTTACAGCATTAAAAAATGTGTTTACAGCCTGGTACAAAGAACGATTTTGGTTCATATAGTAACTGTGAGGGGGGTGAATTTTTTTTATAACTCATCCGTTTCCTTTATATTAGGTTATATTAAGTTTGCATAATTAAGGGCGTGGCCACCTGAGTGACAGCTAGGTCTCGCTGGTCGCCGTCACTTCACCTCAGCTGATTCCGGCTGATTAGCCGCTGATCTCGGCATATTCATTGTATTTTGGTGTTGTTTAGGGATGCTCCGATCGATCGGCCAGAGATCGGTATCGGCCGATAATCACATTTTATGACTCGATCGGTATTCGCCAATCTGGCCGATCTCTTGAACCGATCACAGGTGTCTGTTTACGAGTTTATATGCAGAGGAACCAGACATGCTAGTTGGAGAGCAAAATATTGGAATGGTCTTGCATGTGTTTAGACCTTTTTACATATATAAGAACTGAGAGTTCTGTGTTTTTGACAATATTGCAAGTTCACTAAAACCTGGCTGAAATACAATTAAAAACGTAAAATAAAATGTTTTAATTGAATATTTCATAATATACCTTTTTGTAATATACTTACTGCAATAAACAAATATATATTTATAGATGTGCATTTTAACATCTTATCCAAATATGTACTTTTTATTGATTGAGACATGTCGAATTCTTCTTCCATCATTTGCAATGTTTCCAAATTGCTTTGTTAGTTGTTTTTCATACCATTTTTTTGTATCTGTTTTATCTATTATTTTCTGTAAAGTTGCTTCTGACCATGACATGTCCACACTAAATGGTTATAAGAGACATGTTTGAGGGATTATTTGCAACATTCTTCATTTATTCTCTGAGGTGAGGCAAGATCTCCACTTAATTATCATACTTAGGGGGAAAATGTGCTTCATGTATTATAAAGCTTGAAGCATCAGAATCGGTACTCAGTATTGGCCGATCACCATCACAAAGAATCGGTACTTGGTATCGGCTGCAAAAATCCTGATCGGAGCATCCCTAGTGTTGTTTTATGTGACTTTACACAGTCTGCTGCCTTTTGGAATGGTTTCCTACAATTATCAGATGATATAGCATGCTGTGTGCACTTAATTGTGCTCACAAGCCATTCACGTGGCCTCCATTTTCCAGGCGAGGGAAATTATATACCATCTCTATGAATGTATTTGTTTTATTTAAGGTCATTTATCATTTATAATGTTCTTTAGAGCTGTAATGCACTTGACAGATTATTAGCTGTAGGCTCTAGAACAGTCATCTGAAGCGTTGTCATACAGTGTTCTGCCTGGACTTCATAATTAGCCTTGCATTTACTAACACAGACTATATCTGAAGTTTTTGGAAGTAATTCGCACTTTCCTCCTGTTGAAAAACGTCATAAGCACAATGCTTAGTGGCTCTATGTGTAATGCATCGAGCCACTAAGCATTGCGCTTATGACTTTGCTTATGAAACAGTGTTTTTAAAAGTCTAAACATTGTATTGATAAAGTGTACAACCAAGCACATGTGGTCAGACCACAAATGAGTAGCAGGTGATGAAGTATTAAGCGTTTCTCCCATAGGAAAGCCCGTCCTAAGCAGAATGCCAGCATGTGTCTGTAGCTCCGCTCACGCTCCGCATCTTTGCCCTTGTATGGTATGCCCGGGGTTGGTGCGATGACGCGCGAACAAAATGGCGACGGTCGGCCACGCCTTGTGGTGGCTTCTTTTGGGTTCTTCATAAACCTATGGGTGACGTCACGGATACTACGTCCATATCTTTTACAGTCTATGGTACCAAATGATCAACTAGAAGTCAAGTTATTATTTGTTGTTCCTAAAACTTGAATAGGTGACAAGACTTTTGTCAGGTAGTGTACACACTATAGAAGCAAAACAATTAATTCTATAATTTTTATTCTTTTGTTTGTGGTGTTTGACATTCTGGAAGATTTAACAACAGTTTTTTAGTGTGTTTCAGCGTTATACTGATGTAGACTCTCAAACAGTACAAACAGTTCCACTTACAGATCGATTATCAGAAAACAAACCCACAAGTAGATCGAAACCCAGTAGACCAGCTAACATACATTAATAGCTTCAAACGCTTGAGAGAGGAGTGACATTGATACCATATCCAATAAAACAATGCAGCATGCTAAAACAGGGCAACCGCCATAGAGTAAGCAACTAATACAGCACAAAACCTACCGTATCTGTTAAAACAGCGCAGCAGTATAACATATCTTTGAAATTGGTTAACAAATACACCCCAAATGCTAATGTAATCTGTGAACGGCAAAAAAGTCTAAATATAAAAAACGATACAACAATCCATGAAAATATCACAAATGGTGACACGATCCAGAAACGCAACTATGTCAATAATTGCTCAAAACAAACTCTGAACAGTTGCTGACTCCATCCACAGAGACAATAGAGGAAATGCCTCCCAAACACAACTCATGTTCAAATCTTTATTGCTAAGCTGACTAGAACTGAGAACAAGTATTGTGTTTATTGAGCTAAAGATTCGGCTCTGTCTAATTAAGCCTGGTGATTGATGGCTTTGTGTGACTGCAGCGTGTGGAAGGATGCTGGGAAATAACACTCTCAGTCCTGACTTGAATCAGCATGTTATCAGCCAGTATTCCACAACAATGCACTCCCACTGTGTGAACTTTGTGATTTCTTGTTTTTATGAGTGCAGATGGCAGCGAGGAGGAGGACAACGAAGAGCTGGAGCAGCAGGACAGTATCTTCAGTCGTCTGGAGGAGCTGCGACTTCATCTAGAGCAGGCCATGGGCTTCGAGAACTTCATCCAGGCCTACAACAAGATCAAGGTCTGAATTAAATGTCAAGTCTAACTGTGTGTCTCCAGTGGGATTCAGAGGTTTTGTGCCTGGTTGAATGCATTGCGGAAATCCGGAAATATCTTGGATGTCTTTAGTGGTCAAACGCCACCAATAACAATGCAACCATGCACATCTAGATGAGGACACTCATAAATTTTAAACACTAAGTTTTGTTTTTAGCTATAGGGTACATTCTGGGAATTAGATACAGATGTTATCCTTAACCTTTAAGAATGTTAAATGCAATGCTTATTTTTTATAGTTTGTCTCACTGGAAGTGCTATAAACTGCTGTAATTTGCTGTATTTTTTTTTGCTGTCAGTTGCACAAAAACTTAAGAGACGCTGTGGTGATAATGACTCCGCAGTTCTCGACTTAAAGGAATAGATCAGCCAAAAATCCTGTTCATTTATTCTTCCTTTTGTTCCAATCCTGTCTGACTTGCTTTTTTTTTTTAGTGGAACATAAAAGATTATCACAAATTACTTTATCTAAAGCTATACAATTTTGTAGCAACATGAAAGCGAGTAAATTATGAAAGACTTTTTAAGGAGGCTTAAACTGTTTATTTGTATGGTTTTATTCAGCATTAGATCGTTATTTGTGTGATTTCTGTGTGTTTATTTAGGCTATTCATGAGGATGAGGATGAGAACATTGCAATGGGCTCCAGCATGGTGCAAAACATTTTGGGAACTGAGCACCAGCACTTGTATCCTAAAATCCTCCATTTGGTGATGGCAGATGGAGCTTACCAGGAAGGTAAAGTGTTTACACACATACACACTCTCACTCTGTGATGTGTTCATGCACCATTTCATCTAAACGTCTTCATACAGACTGCGATTCATTCAGTCGGATCAGTCAGCAGTGGAGCAATATAACATGAATGGGTGTAGAGTTGAGCAATTATGTCATTCAATGCAAAGAATCGAGCGCTTTATAGAATGACATGAGAACTTTCATATATCTTTTTTCATATGTCATTCATAAATAGACCACTTGGAAATTCTTCGTTTCTCTAATTTTTTAAAATAAATTTCCTTTATTTTTCAGCCACATCTAATGATTTTTTTGACAAAACAATGTCTTAATTGAAAGTATATTTATTTAAAATTTAAAGAAAACAAAATATCAGATCTTTGTAAAATAAACATTTTGGACACAACTTGTCTAGTATATCCAGTACACCCAAAGTAAATTACAATTGATAAGCAGTGCTTCCCACACATAGACTTTACTTGGGCGGGCTGTTCAGGTATATTAATGGCCGCCTAAATATATTTTACACTTTTTTTTTTTTTTATATCTGCCCAACATAAACAAACATCCGCGAGTGATTAAGTAGTGGAAAATCTTTTCTCCTTTACCCATTTCATACTGCTTGTTCTGTGTGCGCGAGAACTCTCAACTCTCCTACAGATAGTCTTACGTGCTCTGCAGACCCACAGAGACCCGCACCTTTTTGCTTCCGGCCGGGGTTTCTAAATCTGCTAAAATGTCCGGGATTTGGTTTTGCTTTCGTTTTCTAAGCTGTCGTTAATTTTATGCACAAATTAACGAGAGCGAGGAAGATATTAAATAATTAGTTCTTTAATCTAAAACTTTACTAAATACTGGGAGAGGATGAAATTACATCTAAATTGGCTGCAGAATATTTGTACACCATTAGAAATGGATAATCAACTCATTTGCCTTTTTTAAATACACGTTTACACGTTTTATTCTTGTAATTGTTATAATTTTTCGAGATATGGTCTGTTTTTATTCATTTTTTTCTGTCATTTATTTCTCATTTGCTGTATGTTTTATTCATTTGGTGATGTCAATGTATTACAATTTTATACATCTAAAATGCTTTGGCATTACTGTACAAAATGTCATGCCAATAAAGCAACCTGAACTTGAATGTGAGATAGAGGCAGATTTGACCTGTCAGTGGGTGCACATGGCTCCTGAATAGCATAAAAGAGAAATAGTGGATTTGTTTTATTTATTTCAATTTTTTGCCCCAAACTTTAACCCATTGAAAAGAAAACGTTTAAAACAGATAATAATAAAAATAGTGTTAAAAATCAAATTATGCTTTGTTTGTCGCTTATAGTTAACTATTTATGTGCTGTGGGTAAAAGGTGTGTTTTAATCCGGCTACTGCAACAAGTATATTTCAAACCTGTGGGAAGCACTGAATAATAATAATTGAGTGTCCAGAAAAGCACTATATAAATGTAAAGAATTATAATTATTATTAATAAGTGATTTACATATTGCATTTATGTATGAATTATTATATATTTTTAATATTTTTTCTCAATTGTTATTAGCAGTGTAAATTCAATTTAAATGATCATTTAGGTTTACTGGGGAGGTTTTACATACATCCATATACAGTTGAAGTCAGAATTATTAGCCCCCTGTTTATTTTTTTTTCCCAATTCCCTGTTTAACGGAGAGAAGATTTTTTTTAACATTTCTAAAGATAATAGTTGTAATAACTCATTTCTAATAACTGATTTATTTTATCTTTGCCATGATGACCGTAAATAATATTAGAGTAGATATTTTTCAAGACACTTCTATACAGCTCAAAGTGACATTTAAAGGCTTAACTAGGTTAATTAGGTTACCTAGGCAGGTTAGGGTAATTAGGCAAGTTATTGTATAATGATGGTTTGTTCTGTAGACTATTAAAAAAAAAATAGCTTAAAGGGGCTAATAATTTTGACCTTAAAATGGGTTTTAAAAAATTAAAAACTGCTTCTATTCTAGCCAAAATAAAACAAATACGACTTTATCCAGAGGAAAAAACATTATCAGACATACTGTGAAAATGTCCTTGCTCTGTTAAACATCATTTGGGAAATATTTAAAAAAAGAAAAAATTTAAAGGGGGCTAAAAATTCTCAACTGTATATTTGTCTTGCAGGTATAATAATGCAAAAAAAAGTATAACAATCTTTCATATCAATTTTAATATGGTATAAATTTGTAAATTATTTATATAGGATCTTTAATACTATTATTCTCATTAAAAATAATATTCATATGGCCTTTAATACATGTTTAAAAAGATACATGGAATCAAAATAATTTCTTCATTCAGATTTAATGTGTTTTTCCATTCACTAATTAGTAAGAGTCAAACTGATTATCTGTAACTAGCAGTGCCTGGTCTTGCCGTAGGTGTATGCGGCACTAGATGCTCCGTGTTTACGCCTCTGAGCAGTCTCAGGGCATCTGGGTCAGATCACATCATCTGGGTTCAGACACAAACATATGTCTGCTTGTGTTTGCAGCAGCAGCCTTTGACCGATGTGAGGGTATTCCTGCCATTTACACTGTGTGTTCTGGGCTAACTCCTGATTATTCACTTTATTGTGACCTCTGACATCAGGAAAATAGTCTGGAAGTTTTCTTCAGATCTCAGCCTCACGACAGAGTTGATCATTCCATAACAGTTCCTCTGTTTCTCTCTCTCTCCCTTTTTCTCTCTCTCTCTCTCTCTCTCTCTCAGATAATGATGAATAGAAGTTATTCATCCGTGCTGTTGGCAGCCTTGGACAATCTGCTGGCAGGCTGAAGTGTTCCCATGATGCACTCTGACAGGCCGAGGAGGTGCATGTGGGGAAAGGGGAGGGAAAAGGGGGAAATGGGCCACTCAAGCATGGGCAGTTTAGAGTCCACGCTTGACTGTAGTTCTACTTCCATATCCCAAGCAACCGAAGCACTGCTCTGTAAATTTTGTGCATATAAATGTGCTGTGGATAATAATATTTAACCAAAGCGTAGCCGAGTGTTAGCAGGCGAGAGGTAGGACGTCCGGGACGGAGATGTACATGCGTGTCTTCCTATAGCTGATGACAGACTGTGTGTGTGAAAATGCTGCTCAGGCTGTAATCACAACAGCTGAAGCCCTGGAAACTGCTTTTTAAGGCTCTAGACTGGCCAGGGAGGTCTAGTTCAGGGGGACGGAGGTCAGTTATCTGCCCAATATCAGGTGCTCGCTCACAACGGGCAGCCGGTTTTTAACCAGCTGTCTACCTCAGACAACAGACCAGTCTTAACTGCTAGTCTAAAAATACCAGTCTTCTCAAATCTTTTCGGAAAGCTCTTTTTCTACTTTTTACACATTGTTTACACGACGTCCTCAGAAATTATTTTGCCTTATTTAAGATTTCTTCGTGATTCTGTGAGGCTTAGTGCATCAGGTCCAGATTTGGCTTTTATTTAGGGAGCTTGGGTAGATTTACTATGCATATACAGTGTTTTAACACACTTCTTGGCTTAATTTAAGAGATTGTTCACCCAAAAAAAAAGAAAATAATCATCTAACAATGTTTGCTGCAATTGCTGGTATTTATTAATTTTTTTGAAAGAAGATATTTTGAAGAATGTTTACAATTTTTGCACACACAATGAAAAGAATAAGGATAAAAACAACACTTGTTCATCTCAATTTCAATGTATGGACAAAAAATAAACATGAATAGAGATTAATTTAGTTTTTTTGGATGAGCCATCCCTTTAAAAGCATTGATAAACTGCGCATGTTGTATGCAGACGCACCTCTAATGGGAAGAATTGCTCGTTTTAGCTGGCAGAATGTGCTACTTGAAAGTGTACAGAATTGTAAAAATAATTTGCAAGCATTATCGTTTGGTTGCATGTCAGAATATGTTTATCTTTGTACCGAGAAATAAAACTTCTTTTTTTTTCTTAAAGAATGTGCCTGTGTGGGTATTTGGCAGTAAAACACTCCACTTTGGATGTGAAACAGCTGAGTTGAAATCAGTTGCCAATATCTATTTTCGGGCCGGGCTTCTCTGTCTTCAGCCTGATTGGCCTGTTGAGCTGTCAATCATCAGCAGGCGTGCAGCTGTCACAGAAGTTGGCTGGAAGTGTGTAGGGGTTTCCCCTTATCACAGAACACCCGCACATTCTCAGACAACCACAAACTGTAGTGGGTGTGTGTAGTAGTTGTGTCTGTGCCAGATTTCCTGAGTCATATAGTGTTTGCTTTCATTACATCAAGCCTCTGCAAATCCATTCATGTATATGCAGAGCAAGGTAATCTTTTATAGACGTGCACTACTGTTCAAAAGTCAAGGACAAATCGAAATTCAGTGAAGATGCTTTTAATAGATCCAAAAAAGGGCTCCACGATATTGGAGAAATCTAACATTGCGATTTTTATTTTATTTTATTGATTTATTTATTTTTATTCTGTTATTTATAAATTGCGATATGAATACAATTTCACTAGATGAGTTGAATATCTATTTAGGATGAATTTATCATTTTAGATTGATTGGGATGATTCTGTATAGGAGTGCATAAAATATAAGAAGCAGTCTACAAGCAAATTCAATATAGAAAAAGATACCAATTAAATAAACAATGTTTTATTGTTTTCCGAGAAGTCAAAATGTATTCAGTTAGACAGTAATTGAACAATCAAAAGTAAAATAATACTGCATAGTCTTCGTTTTATAAACAATTCAATAAAATTAATTGTTATTAATTTGTTTAAGTTACAATTTATTACACCTGAATGCTTTTTAAAACCCTCACAGAGTCACAGGCTTAAAAAAAAATCACTTGCAAAATGATAAATTATAATCCAGACTCAACATTGCGCATATTCGTGATGTGACTATTGTGAATGATCACATTGCGATAACGATGCTGAAACGATATATTGTGCAGGCCTAATACAAAGTGTTCATAAACTTAGAAAAATGAATGCTGTTTTTTTTTATCGTCATAGAATCCTGATAAAGAAAAATATATCACTTTATTTATCACTGATGATAATAAAAGTAGTTTTGTGGGTTTTCTAATAATAAATGTAAGATTTTTAAAACTAGGTAAAAAAGAAATTAAGCAGCAACATTTGAAATTGAAAAAATACAACTTTGTACAAATCTCCTTTGTTTTTATACTTTATTTTATAAGATTTGATTAGCTCTGCCTACTGTAACTACTGATCTCTCTGTAAAAGTGATGTTCTTCTTCATTTTCCAGTCCAAAATCAACAAATGTCTTAAGATGCATAATCAACATAAATTGAAAGATTGAAGATAACATGTTTTCTGTGAAACTGATCAAAATGAAACAAGCTTCTGATTAAATCAAACAAATATCTGTCATACCGAGCAAAACCATTTTTTTGAATATTCAAAAAGAAAAGTAATGAAGTAAAAATGTACTCATTTGTTCAGTTGCTCAGAAAACAAGACTCCATTTTCTTGCAATTTTTTTTGCAATAACAATTTTCTTGATATCGCAGTGTAAGTGTATCTTGACTTTGATTTGTATCAGAAAATAAAAATACTTAAGAAGACTATTTTTTTACAGTGAATGCTAAATTTAATGCTGTGACTTTGTGAATAAAAGAAAGCATATCCAAATGATTGGAGTAATGATAACTGGAGTAATGATACTGTAAATTCAGCTTTGCTATTACAGGAGTAAACCATATTTAAAAAATGTATTCAAATAGAAACTGTTACTTTAAATGGGCTATCTTAATTTTTATCAAGTATGTAATGTAATATAATGTGTATTTATATAGCGCATTTATCGTGTATGGCCATACACCCAAAGCACATCAAAATCATGACGGGTGTCTCTCCACACCACCACCAATGTGCAGCATCCACTTGGATGATGCGACGGCAGCCACAGGACAACAGCAACAGTGCGCTCACCACACACCGGCTATAGGTGGAATGAAGAGACCGTGATAAGAATCAATTTAATGAATGGGAATGATTGGGAGGCCATGGTTGGTAAAGGGCCTATAAAGGGAATTTGACCAAGACACCATGCACTGTAAAAAAAAATTACAACTGGGCAGCTGGGGTGCTGTAAAAAAAAAAGTTATATAACAGACGTTAAATGACAGAAGTTTACCGGAAAATAACAAATGTTAAATGACAGAAATGTACCATAAAATAACAGACATTAAATGACAGAAATTTACCGTAAAATAACAGACGTTAAATGACAGAAATTTACCGTAAAATAACAGACGTTAAATGACAGAAATTTGCTGTAAAATAACAGACGTTAAATGACAGAAATTTACCATAAAATAACAGACGTTAAATGACAGAAATTTACCGTAAAATAACAGACGTTAAATGACAGAAATTTACCATAAAATAACAGGCATTAAATGACAGAAATTTGCTGTAAAATAACAGGCGATAAATGACAGAAATTTGCTGTAAAATAACAGATGTTAAATAACAGAAATTTACTGTAAAATAACAGACGTTAAAAGACAGAAATTTACAGTAAAATAACAGACGTTAAATGACAGAAATTTATTGTAAAATAACAGACGTTAAATGACAGAAATTTACCGTAAAATAACAGACGTTAAATGACAGAATTTTGCTGTAAAATAACAGACGTTAAATGACAGAAATTTACTGTAAAATAACAGACGTTAAATGACAGAAATTTAGAGTAAAATAACAGACGTTAAATGACAAAAAAATACCATAAAATAACAGATGTTAAATTACTGAAATTTACTGTAAAATAGCAGATGTTAAATGACAGAAATTTACAGTAAAATAACAGATGTTAAATGACAGAAATTTGCTGTAAAATAACAGACGTTAAATGAGAGACATTTACAGTAAAATAACAGACGTTAAATGACAAAAATTTACCATAAAATAACAGATGTTAAATTACAGAAATTTACCATAAAATAACTGACGTTAAATGACAGAAATTTGCTGTAAAATAACAGATGTTAAATGACAGAAATTTACTGTAAAATAACAGACGTTAAATGACAGAAATTTACCGTAAAATAACAGACGTTAAATGACAGAAATTTATTGTAAAATAACAGACGTTAAATGACAGAATTTTGCTGTAAAATAACAGACATTAAATGACAGAAATTTACTGTAAAATAACAGACGTTAAATGACAGAAATTTAGAGTAAAATAACAGACGTTAAATGACAAAAAAAATACCATAAAATAACAGATGTTAAATTACTGAAATTTACTGTAAAATAACAGACGTTAAATGACAGAAATTTACTGTAAAATAACAGACGTTAAATGACAGAAATTTACTGTAAAATAACAGATGTTAAATGACAGAAATTGACTGTAAAATAACAGAGGTTAAATGACAGAAAATTTCTTAAATTTAAATTTCTGGTAAATTTCTGTCATTTAATGTGTTATTTTATGGTAAATTTCTGTCATTTAAATTTCTGTCAATCCCCAGCTGCCACAAAAAAAAAAAAAAACATAAAATAACAGATTTTTTTTACAGTGTGATTACACCCCTAAAATAACAGACGTTAAATGACAGAAATTTACCATAAAATAACAGGCATTAAATGACAGAAATTTGCTGTAAAATAACAGGCGATAAATGACAGAAATTTGCTGTAAAATAACAGATGTTAAATAACAGAAATTTACTGTAAAATAACAGACGTTAAAAGACAGAAATTTACAGTAAAATAACAGACGTTAAATGACAGAAATTTATTGTAAAATAACAGACGTTAAATGACAGAATTTTGCTGTAAAATAACAGACATTAAATGACAGAAATTTACTGTAAAATAACAGACGTTAAATGACAGAAATTTAGAGTAATATAAAAGACGTTAAATGACAAAAAAATACCATAAAATAACAGATGTTAAATTACTGAAATTTACTGTAAAATAGCAGATGTTAAATGACAGAAATTTACAGTAAAATAACAGATGTTAAATGACAGAAATTTGCTGTAAAATAACAGACGTTAAATGAGAGACATTTACAGTAAAATAACAGACGTTAAATGACAAAAATTTACCATAAAATAACAGATGTTAAATTACAGAAATTTACCATAAAATAACTGACGTTAAATGAGAGAAATTTGCTGTAAAATAACAGATGTTAAATGACAGAAATTTACTGTAAAATAACAGACGTTAAATGACAGAAATTTACCGTAAAATAACAGACGTAAATGACAGAAATTTACCATAAAATAACAGACGTTAAATGACAGAAATTTACTGTAAAATAACAGACGTTAAATGACAGAAATTTACTGTAAAATAACAGACGTTAAATGACAGAAATTTACTGTAAAATAACAGATGTTAAATGACAGAAATTTACTGTAAAATAACAGATGTTAAATGACAGAAATTTACTGTAAAATAACAGATGTTAAATGACAGAAATTTACTGTAAAATAACAGAGGTTAAATGACAGAAAATTTCTTAAATTTAAATTTCTGGTAAATTTCTGTCATTTAATGTGTTATTTTATGGTAAATTTCTGTCATTTAAATTTCTGTCAATCCCCAGCTGCCACAAAAAAAAAAAAAAAACATAAAATAACAGATTTTTTTTACAGTGTGATTACACCTCTACTCTTTACGAGAGGTGGCTTGGGATTTTTTAATGACAACCAGAGAGTCAGAACCTCAGTTATGCATGTGCATATGCAGCCGTAGTAAACAAAATAGGCTTCTTTCAAAATAATAGTGCATGTAGATTGATAAATGGCTTTCTCTTTATACCTAGACAGCATAATTGATCATAATTCTTTTGAATTTATCCCAAAAAACAGTTTGAAGCGGCAGCAAAACATCAGTTAAATAATAAACTACATTTTTTTTAACCCTCAATAAGCACTCTTCCTCAGCAAAGACTTTCTGTGATATCAATTAGCTTTTCATTTCTAAGTCTATTTCATGCTTTGTTCGGCATAAACTCAATTGTGTGTGGGTTTTTATATCCATTGTCACAGTTAATTATTCCTTTTTGATGGTTCTGTATGCAAATGCAGCTACCTGATCCCGTGGGAGAATAAATGACTGCATCTAAGAATCACTGATGGATGGAGCACAGGATTTTTATTTTCTTCATAATGGCAGGATTTTACTCCTATGCAAATGGCTTTTAATTTGGAAGAAGACTTATATAGTACTGCAATTTATAAAACGGCAGGGCGTCGTTAATCACACCATTACGATTAATGCACCTGAAAAGCTTTCAATTAAAAATAAAACTTATGTAATTAACTATTTATGATCCAAGCGGTAGTATGAAGATACTCATTTGCCATTGCAAGAAAAACTTGGGTTGGTGATATCAAGATTTGAGTGATTGATTGCATCGATATGATGTTCGATGTATTCATTGGTCTGGAGTCATGGAGTTTGGGAGGACTCTTAATCAGGGCTTGAGGACACTGGAGGAATGTGTAATATGTTCATGACTGATGGGGTGAGTGGAGGAAGACAGCAGAATGAATTGCACAAGAAAAAGCTGTTATCCTCATCTCACCCTCTTTTACCCATTTATCAAATCCCAAGAGCTGAGTTAATTGACTTCCTGGTTTAGGTTCCCAATAGACATGCGTGTCACTGAGGAAGACTTGCCTGTGTAGTCATTATTTTTTTCAGCTTTTTTTTTTTTTTTTAGTGGTTGTATTATTAGTGGCGCAGTGGGTAGCACAATCACTTCACAGAAAGAAGGTCACTGGTTTGAGCCTCGGCTGGGTCAGTTGGCATTTCTGTGTGGAGTTTGCGTGTTCTCTCCGTGTTCGTGTGTGTTTCCTCCGGGTGCTCCGGTTTCCCCCACAGTCCAAATACATGTGCTATAGGTGAATAGGGAAAGCTAAATTGTCCGTTGTGTATGCGTGTAAATGAGAGTGTATGGGTGTTTCCCAGTGATGGGTTGCAGCTGGAAGGGCATCCGCTTCGTAAAACATATGCTGGATACACTGTAAAAATGCTCTGTTTCATACAATTGATTTGTGTTGAGGCAACATGAAAAAATTAAGTTAACTTATTATTCATTCATTCATTCATTTTCTTGTCGGCTTTGTCCCTTGCGGGGTCGCCACAGTGGAATGAACCACCAACTTATCCAGCACGATTTTTTACGCAGCGGATGCCCTTCCAGCTGCAACCCATCTCTGGGAATTTACACACACACACACACACATTCACACTCATACACTACGGACAATTTTAGCATACCCAATTCACCTGTACTGCATGTCTTTGGACTGTGGGGGAAACCGGAGCACCCGGAAGAAACCTACGCAAACGAGGTTCGAACCTGCGACCCAGCGACGTTCTTGCTGTGAGGCAACAGCACTACCTACTGCGCCACTGGGCTGCCCAAGTTAACTTATTAGTTTTTACAAATTTAAATAGATTAAACAAAACAATCAAGTTGTCCCAAAAAACCTCAAGAATTATGTTGTTTCAGCTGATTTTAAATAAGTAGTTTAAACAACCAACAAACATCATTTTTTGAGTGTAAGTTAGCGGTTCATTCCGCTGTGGTGACCCCTGATTAATAAAAGGACTAAACAGAAAAGAAAACGAATGAATGTATTTTTAGTTATTTTAATAATGTGACACTCATTTTGTATATCAAAGTATCTTTTAGGAAAAAAAAAGATATAATCATGTCTTATACTGTAAATAGACAAGCCCGAAATTATTCATACCCCTGGCAAATTCTGACTTAACAGTTACTTTTATTCAACCAGCAAGTTGTTTGTTGTTTTTTGTAGTGTATTTTTTTTTTTTTTACCGGAAATGACACAGGCTTCTTCTAAAAGATAATAAGACTATTTACAGGAGGCATCATTGTGGGAAAAAAAAAGTAAAAGTGTCACAAAAATAATTTTGGGTTTGACTGTAGCTAAAATCATGACTTCTTGTTGTCTGAATTTGCCTGTGTATTTTATCCATTGTGTAGATATTTGACCTAATGTTAGTTTACAACAACCCAGCATTTTTATTTTTTTGAGTCTACATATATAATCACGCTCTGCTTGCCATACTTGCACATGAATGAATGGTTCATGCCTCATATCTGACGTCACTAATTTGACCAGTGGCTTTGTGCCGTATCTGACAAGTGTTTTGCCTGCAGGTATAATTTTGCAGAGTCTTTGTCTCTCTGGGAGTTGAAACGCAGATCTGCTTTATTTGTACAGTCTCTCTCTGTGGGCTTGTTAAAGTAGGTTAGGTTGAGTTAAAAACCTCCCCCACCTGAAGGCAGATTAATATCGCTCTTTCATTAACCTCTGCACTATTAACTGTCTCTGGTGTGGAAACACACATTCAATATCCCTTCGGTCCAGCGGGCACAGAAGCAGTGGAGTTATCAATAGCGTGGGCTGTTAAGAGTTTATTGATAGATGTATTTAAATGGGTTAGAATGGGAAAGAGAACGCAGGATGTGTTTGATGATGAACTGCAGGGAACATTTGGTGCATAGTGTGTTTAAGTGGGGCGATCAGTGTGTGACACATTTTGTCTGAATGTGAGAGTTTGTGATGTGTGTCAGCTCTTTCTATAATATTGCCAAATTTATTGACTAAACATTAAAGAAATGTATGATTAATGCCTAAATTGTGTAAATGAATGTTAAAAAGAATGCTGCTGTTATAACCTGCAGCACCACTGGGATGGGTTGCTGATACAGTATATATATCTTTGGCAGTTTAAACATTAGGATCATTTTGTGTGTGGGTGTGTGTGTGGATGATAATTTTATACATTTAATGAGTTTTGAAAACAAACTTTCACTATATAACACTTTAATAATGCTGTAATAAACCACGTTTTCAGACATTTCATATTTTTATTTTTATGTATTTATATTAACACAATGCTATTGTTTTAACTTCAAGAATGTTAAGAAATCATAATCTTCTGGAATAACTCTGATTTTCAGTCACAGCTAATTAAAACATTTGAATGACAGAAATTTTATCTGATATTTGAAAATGTTATCAAAAGTTTATAAAGTTTTTCTAATAACCCTTGAATAAATAAAATGTATAAAAAGTAAATTAGGAATTAATAAAAAGTAAATTAGGAATTAATAAATTAGGTTATTTATTTCTTCTTGATATGTATGGGTATATATATATATATATATATATATATATATATATATATATATATATATATATGTATGTGTGTGTGTGTGTGTGTGTGTGTGTGTGTGTATATATATTAGGGGTGTAACGATACTACAAACCGAACCGAAATATCGCGATACACCAACCACGATACGTATCGCGAAACTCTCGTGGCGGACCGCGATACTGTCACGCCCCCTGCTGCCCACTGTTAAGGTTGACGTCACTTGTCTCTAATTGAACCAAAACATCTTTATTTTATTACATTTGATTAAATTGTATTAGTAATGATGAGCTTTTGTTCTAAATATTATATTCTAAAGTTCATATTTTCCAAGTGCATGTCATGTCATGTGACTTGAGTGAGCGATCACACTGGATTACTACTGTATATGCAGGACGGCTGCTTCGCATATATTGAGATTGCAGATCCCCCAAACACATTTAAGTCTCCTGTTTGGGAACATTTTGGTTTTCCAGTGGAGTACAGGAATGGAATTCGTGTCGTAGACAAAGCGCACACTATCTGTCGTAGCTAACCGTTTCACAAAACTTAATAAGGAATAACATTTAAAAAATGTGGTAAATTTCACAATGTGAGGGTGTACGCAAAAGACACTGACAACAGAACTGCCAACAACAGGGATTTAACCCCTTACCTCGCTAGAAACTGATGAAAAGAAAAAAAGGTTTTCAGCGCCGTGCGCCTTATTCTTCCCTATACTGAACTGTAGAATAAAATAAATACAAAGATGACATTCACCTCTTACCTGATGTCTTTAACAATACATTTTCTACGTGTTTGCAAAATGGAAGACGTAAGACATCTTCCCTATCCACCTTACTTTGAGAAAAGAGTGAACTTGAGGAGGTAAAGCTCAATATGACGAGAAAGAGCTGAGCCAAAAAGCAACAAACAAATCAATCGAAATTAAAATGTACAAAAATCACAAAATTTCTCAAAGTGGGCAAAACTAATGCAAAATAATTTTGCCCAAACGAAAGTTAAGCAAAAACAACGAAATTCATAATCATGTTAGCAAAATACACGAAAAACGAGATCAAAGGAAGATGCGCTCTCCTCCGCTTTTCCTGACGTCATTTTTATATTCCCGCGCCAAGTCGCCCAGTAATGATAGATCGGTCTCCTGACCAATTAGCTGTCGTGAAGGCGGATATACAGAAATGACAGGCATGGAGAGCGAGAGAGAGAGAGAGAGAGAGGCAAAAATACAACTAACATACGGCTACAACCCTAACATTAGTTTCAAACATACCTGCAATGTATTTTACTGGTGAATAGGTCATGTAAAAAACACTTTACAAGCACATTATATGTATATTATTTTTTCATTAATTTAAACGGAAACCTATCTAAATGATAACTAAAATGAGCATCACTTTGCACGTCTGCACAGAAATCAAGCCCCTCACCTGAGAATGTGGACATTATGGTGTTTTTGAAGAAGAACCTAAAACTTAATTGAATATTCCAAATGTCCTTAGAAAGGACAAGCCTGTTTATCTTTCACTATAGTCAACACTGCAGTTATTTATTTAATTTGAGTTTACTTTCTTAAGATGGCTGCACTAAAGAGAATTGTTTTTTCTGACTACTCTATATTGGAGGTATTTATTTCATTTTTGTTGTTTACTTCGGTATCCTGACTGTACTAAAATGTGATGGCAAAATTAATAAAGAAAAAGTTTAGTTGTTCTTGTTATTAAGTGAATCTATTGTAGCATTACTGTTAAGATGACATCAACCCTAACCCCACAGCAAACAGAAACCGAACCGAACCGAACCGAACCGTGGCTCCAAAACCGTGAACCGAACCGAACCGTGCCTTTGGTGTATCGTTACACCCCTAAT
Source organism: Danio kyathit (assembly GCA_903798195.1). Classification (NCBI taxonomy): domain Eukaryota; kingdom Metazoa; phylum Chordata; class Actinopteri; order Cypriniformes; family Danionidae; genus Danio; species Danio kyathit. The sequence goes on from LR812538.1 coordinate 26,878,358, forward strand.
ATATATATATATATATATATATATATATATATATATATATATATATATATATATATATATATATATATATATATATATATATATATATATATATATATATATATATATATATATGTATATATATATATGTATATGTGTGTGTGTGTGTGTGTGTATGTATGTGTGTGTGTGCGCATATATATATATATATATATATATATATATATATATATATATATATATATATATATATATATATATATATATACATACATACATACATACATACATACATACATACATACATACACACACACACACACACACACACACACACACACACACACACACACACACACACTGTATATACTGTATATACTGTATATATATATATATATATATATATATATATATATATATATATGCCAAGTGCTTTTTAACAGAGACCAGATTATTTTCAACACATTTTAAAAAATATAACATTTTCAATAACTTATTCCTAATAAGTAGGGCCAGACAGAATCTGCGGAGATTTTTTGCTATTTCTGTGGTGAATTTTGTAAAAAAAATTGCAGATTTACATGTATAATTTTGAGAGTATCATCACTAAAAACTTAATATATGAAAGAAAAAAGAATACCTTTTTTTATTCAATATTTACAATTCAAACCTAATTACAGCCACTTATTCGTTAAACAAAGAAAGTCTCTCATATAATGTATCTACTAAAAGACATAAGCTATTACTTTACAAACTTTATTGTAAATAAATCATATAAACATTTTCATATTAGTTAATAATATTACTGAAATTGCTTAAAAACCTGAATAGATATACATTTATACAAGTTAATAAATAGACTCAATGATGGGCTAAATACCTGCAGAAATCTGCGCCTGCAGATTCTGTGTGAGCCTTGCAATAAGTCATTTGTCAACTCGAGTCATTGAATAACAGTGGTTTGTTCTGTAGCGAATTAATAAAAAAAATGTACTAAAGCACATCAAAATGTGGGCTCAGCCAAACAGCAAAAAGTAAGAAAAAAAATAACAAACAAAAAATAAAGTTAAAAAAAAAAAAATATTGAGTTCTGATGCAAAAACCTCCAAGCGCCATCTGATTTTTTTCTTTCTAATATTAGCATTTTTCTTAGGCTCCCATGTCTTGATTCAGTAATTTCACTTTTATGTCAACGGATAAGTTATTTTCATCACTTTTAACATGAAATTACTGAACATAAACATAGGAGGCTGAGAAAAATGCTCATAGAAAAAAATTACAGGTGGCACGTTTTTGCATCTGAACTCTTTAATTTCTTATGGGGGCTTATATTACTGACCCTAAAGAATGTATTCCAGCCAAGCTAAAAGAAATAAGACTTTCTTAGGAGAAAAAAATATAAAGGGAAATGCTATGAAACATTTCTTCATAATATTACAGGAGGACTAATAATTTTGCCTTTACCTCTATAAAAAACACAATGTTGATAAAGTTGCCCAATATTGGCCAACAAAAAATAGTTTTAATCTGCAGCAGTAACCACAATGGTCCAGATATATATCACACATCCCTATTTTAATTACATTATTTACATGCCCCTAAAAGAGTTTATAAAAACTTTACATTTTCCTACATAACACTACATTTTCTGACTGCTTTGCATTTGACAGTCTTTGAACTTGAACTGACAGGTCACAGTCCTCTCCAACGTCCCTCATAACAGTAAAACAGTGGGGTCTACCTAATGTCAAATCCACTGCTAAACTCTGGCCCGAGCAAAGGACATTCGGTGACAGCTATAATAAAATCACATCTAGCTGAAGATGGTTGACCAAGTTCAAGGAAGTTATATAAAAGCCTTGTTATTTATTAATGGAGTTACGACTGTACCGCTGCAAAGAGCCTAGAATAAATAACCCTACTTCTATTATCATCTTGATATTTCCAAAATGAAACCAAAGAATATACAGCACTGCTTGCGTGTCCGACATTGCTTTATGAATTTATAGTTTTGAAGATTTAGATGGTCGTGGTAGATTGTCACGGCCTTGGGAAAACAGATGCGTTCAAGCAGCAGAAGATCCCGGAATCCATTACTCTGTCTGTCAGAGCCGGCTCTCGTGTTTTGAGGAAAAAGCATTTGTCACGTCTCTTCTCTCTCTCTTTCTTTCTCCTATCTGTTTCTCTCGCTCAAGCTCTCCATGCTTTTTTTATTGCCCGTGACACAGCTGTCGCCTCAAACGTGGCAGAATGGCGTGCGCTTTAGTGTGTGCGTGGCTGCAAATTACTGATCACAAACTCACTTGAGTGAAAAAAATAAAAGCCCGCATAACTTTCTAGCTCTGGCACTTTGAGCATAATCGCGTTCAATTTTTCTGCCTTTACTCAAAGAATGAAGATGTGTAAGCTTATGAATGCATGGGTAAAAAATGCTGGGTTCCACTTAATCGATTTGTGTTAGGACAATTCCTAATAGGAATTAAGTTAATTCATTAGTTTTTACAAATTTAAGTGGATTGAACATAAAGCAATTAAGTTGTCGTAATAAAATGTTAAATAAGTACACTGAAAAAAAATATGTCTGCAAAATTGTTGCAAACTATTTATTTGGGTTGAATTTAAACAAACCAATTAAGTTTAGTAATGTTCAACTTAATTTGTTTGTTTAAGTTCAGCCCAAATAAATAATAATAATAATAATTCCTTACATTTATATAGCGCTTTTCTAGACACTCAAAGCGCTTTACATATTGGGAAGAATCTCCTCATCCACCACCAGTGTGCAGCATCCACCTGGATGACGCGACGGCAGCCATTTTGCGCCAGACCGCACACCACACACCAGCTGATTGGTGGAGAGGAGACAGAGTGATGAAGCCAATTATGATATGGGGAGGGTTCGGAGGCCATGATGGACAGAGGCCAGTGGGCAGATTTGGCCAGGATGCCGGGGTTAAACCCCTACTCTTTCTCGAAGGACATCCTGGGATTTTTAATGACCACAGAGAGTCAGGACCTCGGTTTAACGTCTCATCCGAAAGACGGCGCTCACTGAGCAGTATAGAGTCCCCGTCACTAAATAGTTTACAACTACTTAATTTAAAATTTTAAATCCAAGGAATTATCTTTGAATATTTTTTTTTCAGTGTAGTTTGAACAAACAACAATCTGCATTTTATTCATAGTTTGCATTTTTGGGTGAATTTTTGACTCTTATAATTTAGAATTTTTGCTACTTTAATTATTTTTGTTTAAATAAATGAACTTTTCTAGTCATCTCAACTTATATCAATCAAGCTGACAAGTGGAAAGTTACTTTTGAAAGTAGTGCATTACAATAATGAGTTATTCCCCCAGAAAAGTAACAAATTTTGTTACTTAGTTACTTTTTATGAAAAGTAATGCGTTATAATATTTTTGAGTTACTTTACCTTACCTGGCTGAGGTTTGATCTCTTTCAGCAGGTTTTTTTTCACCTTTTTTTATAGAGAAGCTCTACATTTAACAGACACCTATATAACCTACATCTTCATTTACCTTTAAAAAATGTAGGATAAAAATATATTTTGAGAACTTTCTGAGCTCAGAGCTCTACATGCTGTATATACAGATTAATGAAAGCATCTACAGTAATGTATGCTATTCACTGTGTGTTGAGATAAAGATTGTAAAAGAAGCCTAAGAGTACTAACACGAAATAATTTATATTGAGTCAAAAACAGATTTTAAACCTTTAAAATGTTTAATAACAAAAAAAAATCGGTAAGACGATAAAAAACATCCCCAAATCAAAATAAATCTTTGAGCTTTACACATTGTATAAATTTTTCACGTGGCCTTAACAAATGTGTGAATCGTTTCCCAAAACAGAAAAAATCTTACTATATTACAAAATGTAGTCGCTTCTACAGTAACGTTAGACATTGTCTGCATCTCCTCAACAATAAAAGCAATAACCATTTTTTTTGTTTAGTCGAATTAATCGTTTTGGAGAACATGAGCTGATGTCAATCATTTGTTGTTTAGCTTGAGTTGGGGTGCGGGTGTTGTGCTTTGCATCCAGTTTCTTTTTTTTTTTCTTTTCGATGTCGTGTTTATTGCAGTTGCCAAGAGTTTTACATAATCTACACTTAACAACAATCCACTTCTTTTCTTTGATGAGTTCAAAATAACAAGACTCCATTGCAAAAATGTAAGTCTCCAGCCTGCCATTGTTTCTGTTTCTGACTGTCTGTAATGATGATAGGCGATTCGCGAATGAATCGTTTGTTTTAACCGGATTTTCTAAATGAACCGGTCGAACCAGTTCATTAAATTGAACAGAGTTGTCGTGAAATGGTTTGTGTCTTTAGTACTAACATACCCGATACCCCCTCTGACTCGAAATAAACCACTATCCTGAGTTGTTCAGTTACTAGAACAGTACACTGACTCATCTGCTGTAAAAAAAAAAAAAAAGACGATGATGATAATGGGTGATTCAACCTAAGGTAATTTTTATTCCGCAATATATTTTGTTAAAGCCAATTAAGCAAGGGAAAAAGTAACTAAAATAATATGACTTATTTTTAAACATAATGCGTTACTTTGGAAAAGTAATATTATTGCGTAACTTGCATTACTTATAGCGTGTTACCAGGGCTTAATTTGTGCCGGAACATGCCAGATCTGAACCTCATCGGCACCTCATTTTACAGATTCCCCTCCTCAACTGCCCTCTTCCCCCATCCGCTGTTCACTTTCACTTTCTTCCGCGACTCCCCAACCCTCTTCACTTTCGTCCGCAACACCCCTGCCCCGCTCACTTTCATCACTGCAACCGACACGCGGCATGTTTCGCGTGTCGCGTACGAAAGTGAAGAGCGCGGGCTCTCCACTTTCGTACGCGACACATGCCGGATCCATTACCCCGATCTGTTCCGGGACCTCGCAATTTACAAATTAAGCACTGCGTGTTACCCCAAACTAAAATATACTAAGACTAAAAATATTAAGAGAATTAGTTAAAACCTGATTAACTTATTAAAATAAGTTAAAGTAACATAAAAAAAAAATCTTGTCATTGCTTTTTGTCGTATTATTAAATTTCTCTATTCTGCTAACATTTTCAAACTGCTGTCAAACAAAATGGTTAGCTACTTTTCGTTAACATAGCAACTTAAAGCACATTTAACATCAAAGTTGCTTTAAAAACAAGCAGTTTTTGTTGGACGATGTGTTGAATTTGCTTGGAAACTGCGTGGAAAGCTTTCTTGTGTAGGGCTCTCAGTTGTGCTGATTCCAATTGAACCGCTTGGATTGCTGCAGAATTTATTAGTCTTAGGACTGAATTTACTGGGCAAATTAGTGTGAGAGCACTCATTTCCATAATGACCACTGCAATCTAGTGAGAGCAGCGCAAATGAAAAATAATGTGGGTTGGTAACTAATATGTTCAGATAACGTCATCTTCTAGCATTCCAAATGAATGAACTAAAATAACACACATGGACAAAATTATCTGTTCTCTACCACATTCTCTCTGATTCTCCTACAGCAAATATCACAGCCATGGCAAGTGAAAAGTGCTTTTTGAGCGGCGTTAATGGTGCAAAGTGCTATTCTCGAAATAATGGAGTTATTTGTTAGCCTTTGTAACTTTGTTTGATTAAGTGTGTGTATATAGTACACTCTTTAAAAATAAAGGCTCCAAAAGTACGCTGTAAAAAATTATATGATCAATTAGTCATGACAGCATTTTTTTTTAGTTCATTGTAACTTATTAAACTAAGTTAATCATGTTTTAACCTAATTTTATAAGTTACACCAGCTGTTTTAAGTCAGTTTAACATGATATAAGTTCAATGAACTTTGATTCAGCGTAAAAAATTAAGACAACCAGGATTGTTTTACAGTGTAGCTTTTGCAGCAGTGCCAGAACAACGTTTTTTGGTTGCCCAAATTATCTTTCTGTAATAAAGAATCCTTAATACCATAAAGAACCTTTTGTAGAAAAGTAAAGTTAAAAGTTCTTGCTGGAACCATCAATAAAGAACCTTTATTTTTAAGTGTGTAGCACTTAAACACCAATCGAGGGATTTAATCTACAATAAGTGTTTTGTTAACCCAATTTTAACAACGACAAAAAAGCCAATGACAATAATATTCAGACTTTTATAAGTAACACATGGACTGACATCAGAACTGAGCACAAATGCAACTCATTGAGTGAAATGGTAAGTATTATTAGTGTTGTTAATGAACCTTTCCTGCAAGAACACTACATTTCTGCTCAGTGGTGACATTAAAACTTTAACGGAGACTCTTCTAAATCTTCAAAATTTCAAAATACGTGAAAATAAATTCTTACAATTTTATGTCTTCGTTTAAAATACTTGTTGTCAACATTTGTCCTCCTAATGTAATCCCATGCAAAGCATGCTGGGATCCACAGTTAGTTGTCAACAAATATTCATGTAGTCCCAGCACAAACTTTCATTTTTTTGTTATTCTAAAAAAAAAAAAAAAGAATTGTTGTTTCCGCTCATTTTCACCAAATTGTCACAAACATCAGCGATCTAGTCTATACAGATCGCTGGAGAACTACAAATCTGCCAACAAAAGAACTACAAACCCCATTCTACCTGATCTCACACACAAACACACTTGTTCCACATCACTGATGATGACACACACAAAGACACACAGCTGAAGCTTATCAGTGAATCATTAACTAGATTATAAAGACACCTCTCTTTGCAACAAACATTGCTGAGTCTTGTTTTCTCCATGTAACATTACAAAGCAGTTTCCTGGTTTGTCTTGTCATGTTTCGATCCTTGCTTCTGATCTGTTTTAATTCTTTGCCGCCTAGCCTGACCTTTTGCCTGTATTCTAACCATGTATTTTGGATTACCTTTATGCTTTTGTTTTGCTCCCGTTTGACCATTGCCTTTCTGACTCTTATTATTAAAGAACTGCGCACGGATCCTCACGTTGTCAGGGTCTGTACGTTACACAAATAATATAAACAAGCAGCAAATATGATTTTTTTTAGAGGGAATTGTGCATCCTAGACTAGTAGTAAGCAATGTCATTTTGTAAACATACACTTTTTAGTCACATTTTATAAACATGTTTTCACAAGTGTGCTTTTTCGGGGTCCAAAACACTGTTGTTTGTTGTAATGCGTATGAAAATGATAAATGCTTTAGAGGTTTTCTATCACTAGATGAAAATGCTGTAGTGTAAACATACCGTTTGTTCATTCACGCACTGTGGAAAAAAAAAAATCAATGACTAATCATATATTTATAAATGAACATTGACAGAGATTATTAAATGCAGCCCCTTCCTGTTAGGCCATATTAGTTAATACACTATAGCTACTGTTTACAAATGCAACCTTATTGTGAGATGAAAACATGTATATTCATGTAATTGTGAAACATCTGCATCTGTTGTTCCAAGTTCAGAATAGTCCCACCTCAGATTGGGCCGTGACTGGGTCAGTGATAAATCAAAGCAGGCCTTCCCACCGGGGTTATCCAAGACATTTGCGCCAGGCTTTACAGCCTCTGCCCCTCCCTTCAGGGGTGGGCTCAATGACCCCCGGCAACAGTGAAATATGACCGCAGGGCTGCTGCCAGTTCCAGCGGGATCACTTCTGACATCCAAGAGCGCTGCCACCATAAATCTAACTTCTTTATTATTCTCCCTTGCTCTCGCCCTCGCAATACTATTCCTCTCTCACCTTTTCTCTTCCTGTGTTCCGTACATATTTGCCATATTTATTTTTCTCTCTCTGATTTATTGTTCTCATTAGCCAAGGCATGACAACACACGCTGCACTCGCATGCATATGTACTCAAATGAGCCCTTCATGAACTCTTTCAGCTCAATTACACACACTTGCTTACCAAATGTTGCCATTATAGTGGCACAATTTATTTAAGAGTGCAAATTGCTCACTGCTATATGTTGTAATTTGTCCTTCCAGCAGACAAAGGACAAGCCGAACACTAATAACAAAGGGCATTTTCGACATCAAGTTGAACATTGTGTCGCACATTCATCACGTCTGCGTTCTCTGTTGGTGATAACATTCTCTTCAGGCTCTGTAAACAGATGAGTCACTACATAAATTATCAGCTTCCCGACCCGTGTATGTATTTAGAAATATATGCATGGCTGTAAATAAACAACAGAGAAGATGCTCTTGTTCTTTTGAGCAAGTAGGTTATACGTTTTGCCTTTGGTGTACTCTGCTTATGCCATACGCAATAAATTCTTGCAAGATATATTACTTCATCATGATAAGAGCCAGTGAGGTAGAAAACTGATGACGTAATTCCTGTTGACTGTAGTGCTGGCGAACTTTGGTTAAGTCGAAATGACTGAGATGACTGCAGCATATTGCCATTTTAAAAGAAAATTAATAAATGTTTTGTTAGCCCAATTTTAACAAAAACAAAAAAGCCAATGACAACAATATTCATGGCGATGCAGTGGCGCAGTAGGTAGTGCTGTTGCCTCACAGCAAGAACGTCGCTGGGTCGCAGGTTCGAACCTCGGCTGGGCTGGGTCATTTGACGTTTCTGTGTGGAGTTTGCATGTTCTCCCTGCGTTCGCGTGGGTTTCCTCCGGGTGCTCCGGTTTCCCCCACAGTCCAAAGACATGCGGTACAGGTGAATTGGGTAGGCTAAATTGTCCGTAGTGTATGAGTGTGAATGAGTGTGTGGATGTTTCCCAGAGATGGGTTGCGGCTGGAAGGGCATCCGCTGGATAAGTTGGCGACCCCAGATTAATAAAGGGACTAAGCCGACAAGAAAATGAATTCATACTTTTATATGTACATATGGACTGACATCATAACTGAGCACAAATGCAACTCATTGAGTGAAGTAGTAAGTATTATTATTAGGGTGGCTTGAGAAAGCCAACATACTGTTATACTACATAAACTATTCTTCTTCCATCTTCTTTTTCTTCTTCTTCGTCGACTATTTTAAGAACGCATCTCCTCCTAGACTGTTCATACTACAACTACCAAACTAACTCCAAACTTTCAAACTATACTGAATTAAGTTGCTATATCTTTTCCAACTGATCTGGCTTACGGTTTTACGGCCAATCCCTGATGACCTTTCAACTTACTAGCAACCACTTACAGCACCCTAGCAACTGTGTCATATTTCCATTGTAAAAAACTGCCATTGACTTTACTAACAACATACCAATTCATACTAACAATTTACTAATCTATACTGGAAACATACCAATCCATACTGGAAACCTACCAATCAATACTGAAAACATACTTAGCAACCTTAGCAAACACCCTTAGCAACCACTCAGATCACCCTAGTAACAGCCTAGCAAGAAGCATTCCAATCCATACTAGAAAGATGCTAATCTCTATGTTGTTATAACTGTTTCAAATGTCTTAAAAACTACTACAATTAGTTAAACATTTAAACTACTTCAAGGTCGGCGCCAGTGGTGTAGTGGTTAGTGCGTCGACACATGCACTCCGGTGTTCACAGCGACCTGAGTTTGATTCCGCCTTGCGGTCCTATGCCGATCCTTCCCCTCTCTCTGCTCCCCATGCTTTCCTGTCAATACTCTCTACTGTCCTATCAAATAAAGGTGAAAACCCCTAAAAAATAATTATAAAAAAAAACTACTTCAAACTTTCAGACTGGGCTTTTTCAGGCCACCATAAAGTTTGTCTATGAACTTTACTTTTTAGTTGTTGTTAATGAAGCTTTCCTGCAAGAACACTACATTTCTGCTCAGTGGTTACCTTAAAACCTTAATGCAGACTTAATAAGAGCCAGTGAGGTAGAAAACTGATGATGTAATTCCTGTTGCCTGTAGTGCTGGCAAAATTTGGTTATGTTGAAATGACTGAGATGACTGCAGCATATTGCCATTTTCAAAGAGCTGTTTATTAAAAAAATTCTATTAAAGAAAGCAAAAGGGGCCCCGTGTGGTTTTGAAACATGTAAAAATACAAGTTTTACTTCCAAAGTCATTCTGCCTTGGAACAGCATGAATGTTGAATGATGAAGTCAGTGTTCAACATGAGAGAACAATCATGACATCATTTTTTGGATGAATGATCCCTTTAGCATAAAAATCATTTTAAAAGTGCGTCACATTGGTGAAAATGCAGTGGATTGTGTGACCAACACTTTCTACTCAAATCCCAACTGCATGAGCTCCTATTAAAATGGCTGGATTTTGGCTGCAGAAAGGCGCTGAACAACAGTACATATGATCACACCTTTTAAGGTTCCCTGAAGTGCCTTGAAACATTCAGCATTATTCAATGTGTTAACATAATTCCCAGTGAAACATGAATACATTGGGACTTATTGAGCAGCTCCTCTCCTTTTTCTCCTTCTCCATAATATAACACAAAAAAACTTTGTTTTGATTTCAAGGAGACTTTTATGTACTAATTTTACTTAGGCTTAGTCCCTTTATTTATCAGGGGTTGTCACAGCGGAATGAACCGCCAACTTATCCAGCATATGTTTTGCGCAGCCGATGCCCTTCCAGGTGCAACCCAGTACTGGAAAACATCCATACACACTCATTCACACACATACACTACACTCACAGAAATAAAGGTACGCAAGCTGTCGCTGGGGTGGTACCTTTTCAAAAGGTACACATTTGTACTTGAAGGGTCCATATTGGTACCACAAAAGTATATATTAGTACCTAAAAATTTTTAGAGGAACACTTTTGTACTTTTTAGTTACTAATATGTACCCTTGAGGTATTAATATAAACCTTTTAGGTACAAAGTTGACCTTTTGAAAAGGTACCACCCCAGTGACAGATTTCTGAGAGTGTATGGGCAATTTAGTTTATTCAATTCATCTGTACCGCATGTCTTTGGATTGTGGGTGAAACCAAAGAACCTGGAGGAAACCCACACCACCACGAGGAGAACATGCAAACTCTACACAGAAATGCCAACTGACCCAGCCGGGACTTGAAAAAGCGACCTTCTTGCTGTAAGGCGACAGCGCTAACCACTGAGCCAGCTGAGCGAGTTGCCCTGTATAGAGACTTTTAAAAAAAAACTGCAGCCACATTAGAAAATTCCAGAGATGTTTTAATGGTCAAATGGTTTAAAAGGCACAGGTTCAATGTCAATCCCATTGACTTATTTAAAAACCAGCTCACACAGAAGCCACTTTTAAACCAAGATTCCTGTCGGTTAGTGAGTCAAGATTGTATAACCATGAGAGAAATCATGAGAGAAACTCTCAATCACGAATTGTAAATGAATGGATTTTGCAGAGTACAGTAAATGTGACCACACCATTAGTCATGAAACCCAGAAACATGCCTTATTTCCTGAATCTTTTTAAGAGCGAAGCCAGTGGCTGCTGTCTTATGATAAAAGCCTCTTTAATGAATGAAGAAGAGGGATATTCCAGAATGAGTGTTTAAAATGGAAAACACTTCCTGTTTTATAAACCATGAGGTATTTGACCATAATTGTGTAACAGGGAAGCTTTTGATCTGATACGAACCACAATCAGAGCCTTGGGGGCTTGTGTCTGATGAACAAGAGGGTCTGTGTGAGAATGACGTGTCATGTTAAAAGGTCTCCTGCATGGTTTACACACCAGTGAGGTAACGGGTTGATCTTCTGACAACCTTACCTCCATGTTAACCTTTGTGTGTGCCAGTGTGCATGTGGAAGGTAGCGGAAAATTGACCTTTGAGCCACAAGCCCAAGGAGAGATGCCAAGCTTTAGTATACCTGATGGTTTCACAGTGATGTGAGAACATTTGATGTTTGAGAACAATATGTACCTCTTGGAACTTTAATATGAGTATCGCCTGCTATTTTTACACAATAGCATGTTAACAGTATGCATTATACAAGGTTAGGTTTTTTAACAAGTGTTTTTATTAGTTTTACATTTTTTAATAATTACCAGACAACAAAGACAATAAAAAAATACAAGAAATAAGCATGATAATACAGAGAAAGTAATGGTTATAATAATTAAAATAAAGAAAAAAATAAATTAATTAAACAATTTAAAAAATTAAAATTTTTTGTTATAATTAAATAACAATTAGGGCATATACACGGTTCCAATGAAAATACAATGAGGTAGTCAATAGGGGTAGTGAGCATATTAAGCACTACACTGCTGCTCAGACTTTGCATTATATTGGTCCAGGTGATCAAGAAATGGTTGCCATATATTGTAAAACTTATCAAGATTATCAATAACTCCATAATGAACTATTTCCATGTGCAATATTTGGGTGGGATAAGTAAATCATGTCTTAAATTGATTAATAGAATCTGATTTCCACAGTTTTAGAATGACGCTCTCAGCAATAATCATTCAATAAATTATTATGCTTTGTATGGACAAGAGCACCCAAATATAGCAATTTCTGGGTCAGGTGTTAAGGTAAAACCATACATCTCCGAAAACCATTTAAATATGTCACACCAGAAATCATGAAGTTTTGGACATGTCCAAAAAAGGTGGGTCAGGGAGCCTTAAGCAGACTTACACCGGTCACATGTAGGGAAACTGGTAGGACAAATTCTGTGTAATTTAGTTTTTGAGTAGTGCAGTATGCATTACTTTAAATTGAATTAATTGATGCCTGGAAATTATAGAACAAAAATACAAGGTTAGGTTTATCAAAAAAAGTAACATGTAACAGTAAATACAGTAAATACATTTATATTTGAAATATGATGATGTAACAAAAAAGTAACATGTTGTTACGTCATCATATTTCAAATACAAATGTATTTACGGTTTTCATCCAATGTTGTATGAAACATGCTCTTGGCAGTTTAGACACCGTTGATGATGATAATGATATGTAATGTAATGATTGTTCACTCAAAAATTGAATCTGCTTTTAATTTAATCACAGCTTGGGATGTAGACCTAGGTTACTCTTTTCCTCAGTACAAAAGGTAAAGAATTTTTATTTTGTTGCTGAAACTGTGCTCCTTGCTGATTCACAAAAAAATAAGTCAGAGGCTTCTGACACTTCATTCATTCATTCATTTTCTTTTCGGCTTAGTCCCTTTATTAATCTGGGGTTATCACAGCGGAATAAACCGCCAATTTATCCAGCATATGTTTTACACAGCGGATGCCCTTCCAGCTGCAACCCATCACTGGGTAAGCTTCTAACACTTTAAGGGTCAAATATATATGTACAGGCAAAACAAAATTAATACATTAAAATCTTTGGAAGTAAAAGGATTCACAAGAAACCTTACAACATTATTATTTAATTCACAGTCACTGCAAACAGTCCTAGTATGTTCAAGATCGTCTTTATTGGGTTTTTTTAACCTTAAATGCTGTTTGCTTGCATTTATGAATTACTATGGATCACCAAATCACCTACATCTTGAATGCCTTGAAGTTGGGTAAATCTTCATTTTGAGTACGCATACAAAACAACTAGCATACCATAGTTTACAGTATACAAACATATTTAATTAAATGTTATTTATCTTTTCATTTAGTCATCTTACCAGACTAGAGGAATAGTTCCTTTGCTAGCAGTGACTTTCGTGATTTGTAGCACGAAATTACGCAGGCGGAGATTATAAACAAACTATTTATCATTGAACATGTTGCTAACTGCAGACAATACATGAGGTTTAGAAAAACATTTTACTTCTTTTGTGATTATCTACGCGTAGAATTGCAGTTTCTATTAATCTATCATTTCACAAAAAACAAAACATGAACTCAAAACGCTTGCGGCATTTCTCTCAGCTGTGTGTTTTGAAAATCCTCCCTCCCGACTCGCACGTCCGCTGCGGTATCCCACAGTATCAACGCAGCTCGTCATGGCGCTCGGACGCAGGAACTCGCTTCTCCTGTTTTTCTCTTCTTTCTTCTGAATTTACTCCATCTGACTCTCTCGGACTGGGATCTTTTGCCCTTTTGACTGAACGGCTCAAGAGCGACGATCTAATTTTGCTGCGATAAAGGGATCTGAATATGTAAACTTGGGTAGAACTGGGGGCGAGCAAGATTTCAGGATCCCTTTTCCAGGGCGAATTCCCTAGTTTGAGGAACTCGGGAAAGAAACTGTTCTGGAAGAAGAGGAGGAGTGAGAAGGGGCCCTTTTTAAAGGTAGCGTTTTGTGCACTCACTAGTTTCTCCATAATATGATAAAAAATACATTTTGACCGTCAGATGAAAGTTTTCGTAGATGTATGGTTACTTAAAACCAACGTGAACACGAGTTACAGACAAACGTGTCGTGAAAAGAGTGTCGGTCACTGTTTGCTGTGACACATACACACTTTACACGTTTTATTTCCCTTCTATTCTGTTGTAGGTAGTTTTAAAATCACGTCTGGTGATGGTTTAGATAGTTTCATGACTTATTTAAACGGACTTCCAGGCAATACAGGGTCGATATGTGTATGTGTACCGCTAGTCGGAAGCAATGTTGGCTTTGTAGTTTTAAATGCAAGGTTGTTGTTGTATTCAGGACGTTAACGACAGAGAGGGTGAGGTTGACTGTTTGTGATGAAGGTTTAAAGGGGTAGTTCTTCCAAAAGTGAACATTTACTCGCTCTCATGTTGATATAAACCGGTATGACTTTCACAAAGGAAGATGTTATGGACAGACAGCCTCAGTCACCATTCACAATCACTGCTGCATCTTCCCACAAAATAAGTGAGCAGTGACTCTGGCTGTCAGTTCACCTAAAACCCATTAAACCCTCTTTTGTGTTTTGAGAGGAAATTCGTTTACATGGATTGATGTTAAGTACATTGCCTCGCTTTATTACATTATTTGCAACATTTATTCTGTTCACAATAATTTGATTTGGTTCAGATGGTTTAACGAGCTAATGGCGTAAAGATGTTTGACTTGTTTTTATGTAGTTGGGCTGTATTCAGGGTTTCACTGTCTATTAAGATAAATATGTTCTTTAATAGCATCCTCCTGGTAGTCTGTGAATCAGTAGCCGGTGGAGTAACGTAAGTGGATGGGGCTTTAGGAGAGACGGGACGGGCGCGAGCACTACAGCCAAGATTGGGCGCATATTTGCAGTTTAGACACGAAGGCTCATTTCGCCAACTGACCAAACGTGACGGAAAACTCCATTTAGTTACTTCAGCGTAGTTCCTGTTGCCAGGTCCATTTGGAGACTGTGTTGTATTAGCCTATAAAGCTTAGACCAGAGAACCTGGACCCCACATTCTGTTTTAAAAATACGCTTAAACCCCCGATTTTCATACCTTTCCAAAACAATTCTTCAACGTGCTTTTTGTTTGAAGGTACCGTCCTAAAATGCTCAAGTTTTGGATTAGGTGATTTATACATTGACATACTCTTCTTTAGTCTTTTATAAAACAGGAGATGTGGCAGTTGAGTTCATGAAGCACACATTTGAAGTGCACTTTTTCTTTTCTTTTTTTATTGTGATCACACTAACACTACAGAATGGCAGAGAATAGTATGCAAATTAGAGAATGTCTTCAGTGTTTACTATTATTTATACTATCTAGTTTACTACTTAAAAGTATCCCATAATTTGCAAGTCCTCAAGCAGTTTGGGGTAGAAATGGCTTCTTTTAGTTGAACACTTGGAGTGAAAATTAATAATATCTTGGTTAATACTAGTAAAATCATTCTTTCAATGGCAGTGAATGGTGCCCAGGTTTTTGAAGCTCCAAAAAGTGCATCTGTCCATGATAAAAGTAATGCACATGGCTCCAATAGGTTTATGACTTTTTTCTGAAGTGAAGCAATGGGTTTTTCTCAACAATTTGCTTCAGAAGGCATTCACTAACCTTCTTAAAAAAACTATTCACTATTCAATGCCATTACAAAGCTGAGAAGAGGATGTTATTTAGAGAGATAGTTCACACAAAATGAAAACTGTCAATAATTAGCCATCCGCTTTTAATTCCAAACTCCTGAGACATTCGTTCATCTTCAGAACACAAATTATGATATTGGACTATTGGATTAAGTCAGTGAACTCTCTGACTCTCTTTTATGATTAGAGAGAAATTAAAAGGATAGTTTATCCAAAAATTATAATTTTGTCATTAATTACTCACCCTTGTGTCATTCCAAACCTGTAAGACCTTCATTTTTTTCAGGAACACAAATTAAGCTGTATTGGATGAAATTCTAGAGCTCTCTGGTCCTCCATAGACATCAAGGTTTCTGAAACTTTGAATGACCAGAAGAGTACCAAGAACATTGTCAACACATTTTGTGTCATCTGGGGTCCGTTCTTCGTAAGTGGATTACTCATTTAGCTGGTTTTGGTTATTGATGATTTGACATGATCCAGGATTGTTTCGTTGTTCAAAACTCCTCCAAGAGTTGTTGTCATAGCAACAGGTCTGGTAGCTCAAACCTGCTCTGGAGCAGGCTCATTTCATATAAACAGGATTACATCGGGTCATTTCAAGCTAAGGTAATACTGAAAGTATGTACCAAATGCTGATAATTTCTTATAATAGTAATTGTATACACTTGGAAAAATTGTAAAATAGTTAAAATGTATATATATAGTTTCAGTTTAAGTTTAAAAAAAAAATATATATATATATAAATAAAACGTATGCAATCTGCACTCTGAAATGAAAGTACAAAATTGGGGTGTTTCTCCCCAATTAAGGGGTTCAAAGAGAATATTTATTAATATTGACTTTTAGATACAAATGCGTACTATTTTAAGATACTGACCCAGCTTTAGTACAATTTGTGTATAATAATAGCCATGCAAAATATTCAACAGTTTTTTTTAAGGAATAATGATTTATGCAGTCAACATACATGTTTTGACAGTGATTTGATGCTTCACTAAAGTTGCAGACACTTTTACCTATATCAAAATATCAATATTAATAATCAAAAATTCCTTGCGCCAATTAAGAAACTTGAATAGGCCTAGGCTACTATAATAAAGAAAATCCGCTCTAAATGTAAAATTAGATACATTTCTAAATACTCTACACATGAAAGTGTAAAGCATGCAGCTCACAACTAAGTGGAGAGTTATTGCGTATCATATTTAACAAACTTTGAATTTATGCGAATACTGCGAGTTTATGTAATTATGCTCACATGGATAATTGAATATTAATCAAATGATGTCATTACGCTGCTTTGCCGTCAGCCAATTGTTGCATTGCTGATCATGATTTCGAGGATTGATAGATCTGTCCTTCACAACACGCACAGCGATCTCAGATCAACTCACCTAGACATTTTAATCTGATTTGAGAACTTGTTTGAGAGTCAAATTAGCCAGAGATCAGTTATCAAGATTAAAAGATCCAGGATCTGCCAAATCATCTTAGATCAATTAAGTGAGCTACGAAGAACAGACCCCTGGTGACTGTTTTGGCAATGTTCTTGGTACCTTTCCGGGCTTTCAAAGTTTCAGGAACCTTTCTGTCTATTTGGGATCAGAGAGCTCTAGGATTTCATTTAAATAGCTTTTGGTGTTCCTGAAAAAAAATGAAGGTCTTACAGGTGACACAATGACACAAGGCTAAGTAATTAATGACAAAATTATAATTTTTGGATAACCTATTTAAAATTATAATAAATAACATAACTAATAATATAACATAACCAAATCCTTTTAATTTTACTCCAATCACATTCATCTGAAAGGAGACATGCACATAAATTATTAAATAATTTTCATTTGGTGGAGCTATTTGTAGAAGAATGGTTTGTATTATTATCATTATTTATAACATTGTTCTGCTTCATATGTTTGAGTGATGCATTTTGCTTTTGAGGATTGTTTAATGAAGTGATGAGAACTCAAAAGAACACCATAAATGCCTTTACCCTTTTAATCAATTAAATGCGAGTAAAAATAATAATCTTTCCAAATGTTTGATTGATAGTGTGGTTATTGGCAACTATTAAATTGCCCTTATTTCACTTGCAGTCATTTTTCACTTCTATCAAGCAAGCGTTATATCAAATGTTTATCTTTTGTCTATTCTTTTGAAATCAGAATTTTTCTCGTTGTTTGACAGCAAAAAAAAATACATTCATATTTTTTAAACATTAAATTGCTTATGATTTATCTTTCTAGTGATATATTTCGAGCTTATTTCTGCTGCAGTTCATAGTGTTTCTGCTATTTGTGTCACGTTTGCTGTGCATTTCAAATCTAGTTCAGATGTTTAGAACATCCTGGATTTTAGGAGTTCGTTTTTTGTCACTGTCCTTAAACATCCTTATATATTTCACTGCATAATCATGTTCCTACTATTTAATCATGATCATGTTCCTATACATGAAATGCTATAAGACAGAAGTGCTATATGATATCTTTTCTTTGATTCTCTGCAGTGAATGCTAGAGACTTGATCATGACTACGGCATGGGAGTGACGTGACATCAGGATTGGACTTTCCCTCCTAACAATCTTATATCCACACACCCACACCATGTGCTTCTATCTCCGGCGAGACAAAGCTGACTGAATGAACGAGTACGCTGAGAAAGATTGCGCGAGTGTGAAAATGGACGAGTCTGCACTCCTAGACCTGTTGGAGTGTCCGGTCTGCTTGGAGCGTCTGGATGCCACGGCGAAGGTGTTGCCATGCCAGCATACGTTTTGCCGACGCTGCCTGCTTGGAATTGTGGGATCTCGTGGAGAACTGCGCTGCCCGGAGTGCCGCACGCTAGTGGAGAGCGGCGTGGATGAGTTGCCTAGCAATATCCTCCTTGTACGGCTACTAGATGGCATCAAGCAGAGGCCAAGGAGGACTGGAAGTGTGCATGGCACATGTGCTAATGGATCGGCAGTGGTGGGGATCCGAGCGCAGGGTGCCGGAGGAGGCCAGAGGGATCCCGGTCCCACGGGGGCACAATCTCAGCGTGTCCAAGCCAAGAGTACTCCAGTTAGGGTGAGTTTAGCTGTTTTTACTGGTCTCGCACAGTCCCACACATTAGTGTTTGGTCAAATACAGTAAACATCTGTATTGGATGTGTTTTTATTAGCTTGATTGGTAGAGAGCTGGTCATGGGTGGTACCGCTCTATTGGCATAAATCAGGCCTTGGAGACATCCTGCAAAGCCACGACCTGATATGAAAGGAAGAATAATCTCAGAATTAATTGGGTGTTTAGGGAATTTGAAATATTTCTTTCTCGTTCACTCTGATCTGTGTCATTATATTGGATAATGAACTCTAAAAAAGATTGTTTTGGGAGACTGAAATGCACATTCAGGAAAACAAATACTCGGTGGACTAAGTTTAGAAGAAACCACTTTCTCTGATGTAGGAATACAAATTTTGTTTGCATGCACTGGGAAAGTTAGACTTCAGCCAGACCGAAGCAATAACTCATTTTTTAGATTTCTTCTAAAGTTTTAGTCTGACTGAAATCACACCAGTGCAGTTTTTGTGATGTTGAATAAATGAAGCTGCTAGATACTGTGATTGTAGTGTGGCTTCATCCAGAAAGAATATACATTTACTTGAAATATTTATGTCCTTATGTCATTGTAACCTGACTTAGGCTCATTTTAACGGCACTTGCAAATGTATTTAATGTTCTTTTTTCAGGGACAGTTTGTATAGCAAGCAGGGGGGTTGGATTAATTTAAATCCCTGGTTCTCAACAGGGGGGGCATAAAGAGATTGGAAAGGGGGCACAAATTGTTTTCAAGAAAAACAAAGACAAGGCATTACTGGATTTATTTGATCGCATTTCACATTTCAGGTAGTAGAGTATAAATGGAAAACCCAGCTCCACTTGGAAAATAACCTGCGCTGCTTGGGAAAAAAACAAAACATTTGTCTTCCCCTACATTTTCTTGTCTGTGGGGAGAGGTGGAGCTTATTATTTTATGCAGCAGTCAGTGCAGATACATTTCAGACCATCGGTGGGTAGGGGGTGAAAGGATTAAGTGAAGTTTATTAAGTTTATCACAAGTGCAAAAAGGAGTAATGATGATGACGATAATCAGTGTAAAACATGATAGTATGACATCAACTTTCTACAGTTTGGCTATTATGGTGGCTGGGACAGATGCGGAACCTCTGCCTCAGTTTTTTATATAGCAATGGTCTCAAAATCAATTCCTGGAGGGTCACAGCTCTGCTCAGTTTAGTAGGGGTGTCAAAATTAATTGTTTCTTCTGTGCACCACGATGCAGACGCGGACAATTCGGTATCGGTTTAGTAATAATCATAACTGGTTATTATGTACTGACGTCATTGATCTCATATGCGCTGTCGCCGTAGCTTACTATGGCGAGGGAGGCGAGCTGTGAGTGCAAGTATTTACAACGCTCCAACTACTTAAAAACGCAGAAACTGTGCACTATTTCACTGCGTGTGTGTTTGCTGAACAGTCTTTCACTGACACTTACAGTAAAAGCCCCTATTTCACTGAGATTGAGAGAATGAAAGTAAACTCCATCTCTCTCTCTCTCTCTCTCTCTCTCTCTCTCTCTCTCTCTCTCTCTCTCTCTCTCTCTCTCTCTCTCTCTCACTGTGGCCCATTTGACCTGCTGGTGTGACTTTTCCTCTCTTGGAAAATGATACAGCGATACTTCTGGATACAGACAAGAGCGTGAGACTGCAGAGTTTCTACACCGCGTCTATCATGAATCAGCTGTGATCGACGCTGCTGTTTATCAGTGTCACTCATCTGTGAAGAGCGAAGCGCGCAAGAGCCAATCGCAGCCCTTCTGTTGAGCGTGTGACCAATAATAGGGGTGTAAGAGAACTTGGTAGACAAGGATCAGAAAGCGAGCGGGATATTCATATTTGTTTATATTATTTGTTATAAATGCTCGTGTTGTTAAAAGGCACAGTTGATATATCTGACTGTTTGTATTAAATGACAAAATTGTATTACAAATAGTATATAAATGTAAATATATTTATACATTTTAATGCAAGAATTGCTGCTGTGAAGAAAATATAAAACTGTGTATGGAAAGCATCGTGATGCACCGAGATATCGAATTGAACCGAATCGATGGCATGATAATCGTAACCGAGCCGTGAGACCAGTGTAGGTTCACACCTCTACAGTTAAGCTTCAACCACCTCCAACTAACACCTGCTTTTAATAGTCTTTAGTAGTCTTGAACACCTTGATTAGTTGGATGAGCTGTGTTATTAGGTTTGGAGCCAAACTGTGCAGAGCTGCAGCCCTACAGGAATCAAGTTTGAGACCTATGTTATAGCATTGCAAATGATGTGTTGAAAACCTTTTGATTTAAATGAAATTATTTTCTATGAAATTGAAAGACTTCCTTTTGATCAACAGCATTTTGGGAAGAGGTTGGCACATTTTATGGTTCCAATATATGCATCACATATGATGAGGAACCCAAATTTAATATCAAGTGCAGCTAGTGTGTAATTTAACACTGTGTCAAGCTTCACTCCAAAACATGCATACATCATATTCAACTGAATCACAGCCTTTGTTATTCAATGTTTATGCTAAACTACAGGGTGGGCCATTTATATGGATACATCTTAATAAATTACATAGACAATTGCCTTCAGATGACCCCAAAGATAAAAGTCTAAGGGGGTCAGATCGGGAGACCTTGGGGGACATTCAACTGGCCCACGACCACCAATCCACTTTTCAGGAAACTGTATTTAGGAAACCATTCCCATTTTATTAAGGTGTATCCTTATAAATGGCCCACCCTGTATATCACATTTTATTTAGATTTTTTTGGTACAACCCTTGTAGAACAGTAGTAGAGATTTTAGCCAAGAGCATTGTGCTTCTTCTGAAGCAATTCAAGCAGCTGAGGTAAGCCTCCTTCCCTGCTGAGAGAAAGCCGCATTAACCGCCTCTTCTCCAGCATTTTTTTTATATTTGTTGTTTGGAGTGTTTGTGAATTTGAACGTCTTAACTTTTTTCTGCTTAAGAAGGAGATAAAAAGGTAGAGATACTGCAAATGGACACTATTGTGTTTGTATCGGAGTGTGAGCGCACACATTTCTGCCAGTATAACTTTCAATACAAAGTGTCCCGGTGGATCGGGATAGTTGTCATAGCAGCGGTTTTGTGATTGTGTGTTTTGTTGCGTTCAGCTTTTGGTTTGGGCACAGTAACAAAACACAGGTGTCCCTACAATCAAGCTCTCTGTCATCTCTACCACACAAATGTATGGGACAGAAAGAGGCCTCCACCCAAAGCATGACGGGAGGCGACGCTTTAAGTCAGACATCTCCGGTTCATAATCTTTTAATATCCTTCTTTTGTTGTTCAGTCATCAGTACTGTGAAATGACAGCTGGTGCCAGTTGCATAAACATTGCCACTATGTCTTAAGAACTAATTTGACCTACTAGCAGTTAGCTGAGGGGTAAGGAGTCCTGTTTTGTGGATTCAAATTAGAGAGATCAGCCTTTTTGTAGATGTCTCTGAAAAACTATGGCCAATATAGAGAGAAAAAAAGGATGACTAAGTTTTTTAGGACTAGTTTATGTATCCGTCCCTATTTATGCATTCATATTCATGTTTATGCTCCCAACTGGCCAAATAATCTCTTTACTAATTAAAGGTGCTGTATGTAAGTTTTTGGCTCTTCTTAAGCATAAAGCATAACTTACGTTCTTGTGAAGACTGGTCTTGCCAGGTCACCTCGGAAGAACGAACTCGGGTGATCGCGAGAACACAGAGTGCGTCCTGTGAGAAATGAGATGCTGCGTTCTTCCTGATGTGATCTTCACCCCTTTTAACAGGAAATTATTTAAACATTACAGCATTCATATAACTATTTATTGTTTTTCCCCTTTTCACAATATATACTATGCATAAAGACTTTACAAATATACTTTGCACAATACACATAAAGCAAATTTTAATACAATTTTGAGCAAATAAACACCCTTAATGTGTTTATGCCTATATTAAGATTTTCATGGTAATGTTTACTTTCACCAATTCATTTAGGGAAACTCCTGAGGTACTTATCACTGAACTTTAATAATAAATCTATATAAAATGTTGCGCTTCCCACCTCCAGTCGCAATGACTTCTGGGACTTCTAGAGCGAGTTCGGTGCTCAAGTCTGCATCGGTGCACCCTTGATACCAAGAACACATCCGGGAACTTTCACGCGTCCTCTGTTCTTGCGGTCTTGAGTTTTGGAAATGAACTTTGGCAGTTGATGATGACGTAACACGAGGACACAAGATCATTGAAGAACGCATATTGAGAAACAGCCTTTGTTTTTTTTTAACCCACCCACTGTCACTTGAGCCAGTTATATTTCAGCAGCCCGGGTTGCCTTGTTGGAAAACAGCGCATTTTATTAATTCTTTCAGAAAGGCTCTCAAAGCAAGCATCCGTGACAAATGGGACCTCCAGTGGACAGTAGCAGACTCCAAAATAAAACGCAGATTCAGAGTTCCACATGAGGTCATTAAGTTGCAAATAATATAAATATTATGAACGTAAACATTAGGTTTCAGTAAAATAACATTCAAACTCCTATTGTTAGCATTTAACACTGAATAAAGCACATGAGGTGTACCTGAGGTGATCTTTGTCAGTCTATCCTATTGTTCAGCTGCAAGAAAGAGAAACCATTTCTAATATATCAATTCGAGGTGTTGGTTAGAACAAAAACTCATTTTATTATGGAAAATATTCCTTCTATTGTGTGCCGTTGCTTTTATTTAGAACACTGTTTAAATCAGCCTTTAGTCAGACTCACTCCTGTTGGTCCTTAATCTGGCAACCTGCACTTGCGTTTGTTTTGATCCATGAATGCAATACCAAGTTCAACCACTGGGTGAAACTTGCATACTGCACCTTTAAGTTTAAAAGATGATCTTTTTTTATACAAATTCTAAAAGTTTTATTCATCAAGTGTTTAAATTACAAAACAACTCATAAAACTGTGGCAGTAAAGACATTTTTATTATATTTTATAATATATTAAAAAAGTAATTTTAATCTGTTATTAATACTTTTACTGAATTTTGAGCAATCGAGTACAGGCTTTATAAGCAGAAGAATGTCATTTCATAAAAATCCAATAATCTTACCAACTCAAAAACTGTATCGTACTGAATTTAGCATTATTGTAAATGATGATAATTGGCCCTTACTAAATTTCTATTTCTATATTTAATTATGTGATTTATTTGAATAAATGTGAGTGCTTGCAAAACACTGCTGTGGTGTGATTGAAATATGAAAGCAACACAGAGCATAGACATCTAATTGAACCAAAAACAGGGCATGATGTCACAAGATTTGATTATAAAAGGACAGCATGCTCAAGCACAACTGTTTTTTTCTTGTCATAGTCACGATGTTGCCTATTACAGCTCATTATATGCTGATCTTCATCTGTGTGCATCTGAGGAATTTCTGGCGCTGTTTTGACTTGTATCATATAATGTCATATCATAATTTAGCATTTCTTCACAAGATAAAAGTACCATCGTATGTAGCATGTGTTCTCATTCACAGAGCACATTAGCTTTTTAAGTTGTATGTAGGGCTGCACGATATTGGACAAATCTGACATTGTGATATTTTATTTATTTGCGATATACTGTATCTATGAAATTTCACTAAATGATTGAATGGCACTATTTAGAAAGATTTTAGTCACATTTTATTTAAAGGTTCAATTCTCGCTATTAGCAAACCATTAAATATGACTTCAATAAACTCCTGATTTGCTCCATATTAATATATATATGATGTAGAATAAGATCATGCAGAATATGTAGTTCATAAGTACTAATAAGCAGCCAGTATGTCTATAACATGCATGCTAATAACTAGCAACTAGTTAATAATTAGAATTGGTCCCTAAAGGGTTATCAAATGTAGTAATTTTGATTAATTGGGATGATTCTGTAGGGAAATGAATCATGCATAACATGTAATAAACACACTACAAGCATTGATGAATGCAAAAAAAAAAACAAAGATAATAGTGAAATAAGCTGTGTATCTTTTTTTGGTTTTCTATATGTAAATGTAAAAAATACACTGCAAAGTCAACTCAACATTGCATATCTATGTGATGTGACTATTGCAGATGCACACATTGCGATATCAATACCGAAACAATATATTGTTCAGCCCTAGTTGTATGAAACCTTGATGTTTTTAATAAGTTCTCCCACAAAATGTTTTTGTCTTTTAGTTTGAGTATTTAAAAAATGACTAAGCTATTAATTTCTTTTTTGATTCAGACCAAAACAACCAACAGCAACAAAATAAGTGGGAACATACCCTTTCGTTATTAGGTGAATTTCCTTACTATTGTATGATATTTTCAGTCTGCTTTCTTTTTTTGTAAACTCTGAACCAGACATCAAATCCCACCATTTTTAAATTAGCCTTTGTTTGGAACGAGTCCTCTAAAGGATTACACTTGTTCTTCCTTCAGTTGGCATCCTAACACCTCCTCTCTATCCTGGAGTACTCTTAGAGCAAGAATGCATCTCTGAAAAACATCAAATCTGATGAACTCTCCCCCCACACACAGTCTTTTCTAATTATCTCCTCAGCGTACATATCATGCTTAAAGAACACAGTCATTAGCATTAGGCTGTTTGCCAGAGTCGGCTGAATCCAGTAAAGTGAGGTAACATAAGGTTGATCCTCACTTTGAGTTCTGAAACTGCGCAATTCAAAAAAGATTCCCCTCAACTCTTGCGTGAGTAAACTTGGCATTGATTGCTGCTTATCTTCTCTCTCTTTGTGCCCGCTGTGTTTTCACGCGCCAGCCTATTTAAGGGTGTATCTGAGATGCTGTAAACAGCAATGCTGCCAGTGGGAAGGGCTTTTTGCAGCAGTCTTCAAATAGGGCCTGTGATTCAGAATACATGATAACAGAGCACCGCGTTAGTGGCAGGTCTGTTATTTAGGGTTTCAGAGGGGTTTTGTTAAATTTGACACATGATATGCTCTGCTTTATAGATGCACAAAACATGCACTCAGGCATGGAAACAAACTGGTGCTAAGGAGAAAAATTCCTCTCCAGTTCAGGGATGCGCACATGCAGTCATCCACACCCCTGAGAGCTCGCTTGTCAGATGTTGCATTGTGTGACTGTTCCTGCACCTGCGCACTAGACACTAGAGGAAGTAAATGGTTATTTTGCTGTATGCCTTTGTGGTCTGGATTACAAACATTTGACTAAGGCTGCTTTCACACCTGTAGATCGATTGTTTTGTTCTGAAACGGGGATTCAAGTTGTTACAATGTTTATTTTTGGTATTGGTGCGGTTCACGACAAAGTTTATAAACGGACCAAAACAAATAAGTTCAAATAAGTCACGTGCGAGTAAACTCTCCTCACATTGGTCAGTTTCTGGGACCCCCGTGGACCCACAACACGACATGTTTGCTATTGCAACCGGTCTTTTTTTGCACGCAGGAACTCGTGTGACGTCATGTGTGATGTAGGTTGGTAATTCCTCTATTGAATCAATCAATCAATCAATCAATCTATTTAAAAAAACCTTGGCTAGAATTCTGCTTAAATGATAGAGAGAAATAACAAATGAACCGAGACTTCAGTTAGACTATGAATCAGATCAATGTTGATCTTTCTTTCGAGGTGTCAATGCAGAAATGAATAAAACAATAGGCCTAATATAAAGTATTATAAGATTAAAATATGGAAAAATGATCAGTTGGTAATTTTGGTTCAATTTTCCTAACGGATAAACAGCACTCCTTAATGTTTCAGCAAGCTTTCACTTTCGTGTTCGACATGAAACACAGTTTACAATAATTAAACCTAATTTACCAGTAGGAATGACATCCCACCCTACTCATAATTCTCTTTCCATATAGCCGTATATATTGCTATTACTTAGCCATAATACATTGTGATATACTGTAGCCTGGAATGTTGGATCGTTTTGCTTTCTCAATACAATTGATCCACTCCAGGGTTTGTTTTAATCGAGCTGAGACCTCATTCAGTCGATCTTGGACCGATTTATCTGCCGCTGATCCAATCGCGATTGCGGGATTCACATATGCCAAACGAACCGAGCTAATTGGGCAAACAAGTTGGGTTCTGAAACAAAAGTCAAAGTGTGAAAGCACCCTAAGAACAAATGCATTTTTTGAGCAGGTGTTTTTAGCATGACTCTTGTGAGCCAATACTTTTTAGTGAAACATACTGTGCAACAAGTTTATTAAGATTTATGAGCAAATGAAACGATTGTGCATGTTTTTTTTTATTTTTTATTTTTTATTAAATCATAGGCTTGCAAACTGACCAGCTTATTCTGTTTCATGAACAAATTACTGTTTTTATCTGGTTATTTTTTAGTGAGTCAGAAACAATAAAATGTATGACCTGACCATTTTTTTCTGATTTGCAAATATTTTTGACTCATTAACACTTGGCCATTTAGCATTTTTGTCCAAAGCGACTTACAATTAAGGAGGCATTCGGCAATTCAACAAGAAGAGGCAATACACACAAGATGTGCTAATTATACAAAGGAAATGTTAGTGCTCAGAGAATTAAAGGCTAAAGAGAGCGTAGTGCTTTCTTAATAGAGACAAGAGTGTTTCTACAGGTGGTTTATCAAACCCACTCACCTGTGTAAAGCACACTTTATAAATGCACAGTTTTTTTCCTTTCTTTTAAAATGAGTCCGAAGCATATAGTTTAAATAGATTAGTTTGATTCTTTTAATTCTTTTTTGTTAATCAAGGACACTTTAAAAGAAAACTCTGGATTAAATGTATAAATTAGGTTTTATTTTACTTGGATATCTAAACACATTAAACAAAAAGATTATGACATGTCCTACTAAAAAGTGATTTTATAAACCCTGCTTTGCCTTCAGATTGCTTAAAATAAGTTTTAAAATCACTGAAAAAATACATTACAAATTTTATTACCGATTATTACTGGCAGCTGTTACAGTTGCTAGTTGACGAGATCTGTCCTCTGTAGTCTAGATCGTCTTATTTCAAAATGCTTGGTTCAGCTTGTGTGGACTTCGAAGGACTCACCTTTTAAAGCCTGGTTTATACTTCTGCGTCAAGTGATCAGCGTGACCCATGGCTCAAGCCTCGCGCGTAGCCGTGCATTTATACTTCTGCGTGCTGTTTCTGTTTCTCTGCAATACACTTCTGAAACGCTAGCTGGCAGTAGGTGTTTATGTTTCTCTGTGTCGAGTTTTTTCGCTGGTGTTTTGTTTTTTCTGAACACTTCCTTAATGTACAAGTGGATCAAATTCGCTCATTTTGAGGTGGGAACCGGCAAACGTGCAACAACTTTAATCATAAGGTAAACACAAAACGACCTTCACAGGACTCCTTCACTTGTAAACACCCGCTGCATCAGGTACGCGGCTCTCACCTCCGGCCACACTCGACATCTCTACCAAGCCGACCAATCACAGAGCTTGCGCTATGCGTACGCGTTACATGTTTTGATAGGTGCGCGTCAACGTCGCCGACGGCCACAGCGAGGGGCTATGCGTCCACGCATAGGTAGCGCCGTAGCATACGCGTGCGCTTGATGCAGAAGTATAAATCAGCCTTAAGTCTGCAGCCTCTGAAATGAAACACAGCTACAGTCTGACGACTGTATTTTACCAAGCGGCAACCTCCCGCTCTCCCTCGGGAAGCCAATACGGAAGTAACTAAAACTGCAATTCATCGACTCGCCTTGGGGGGCTGGCTCCATGAAGTCCAAGGGCTTTCTTTCTGCATTGGTAAATTGGCCATTTTTACAGCTGATAAAAACATGTTTACAGCCTGGTACAAACGATGGCTTTGATGCATATAGCTATGATTACCCTTCATGACAACTCTGAGGGGGGTGAATTTTTTTATAACTCATCCGTTTCGTTTTTATTAGGTTATATTAAGTTTGCATAATTAAGGGCGTGGCCACTTGAGTGACAGCTAGCCCTCGCTGCTCGCTGTCTCGTCACCTCAGCTGATTCTGGCTAATTAGCCGCTGAGCTCGGCAAATAAATTGTGTATTTGTTTGGTTTAATGTTTCTTTACACCTTCATTTGCCTTTTGGAATTATTTCCTGCAATTATCAGATGATATGGCATGATGTGTGGATTTAATTGTGCTTACAAACCGTTCAAGTTGCCTTCATTTCACAGGTGAGTGAAATGATATACTTCTATACCATCACTATAAATGTATTTGTTTTATTTAAGATCATTTATCATTTAAATGTTCTTTAGACCAGTATTGCACTCCAGAATCTGACAGATTGATTAGCTGTAGGCTATAAAACAGTCATCTGAAGCTTTGTCATACAGTGTTAGTGCTGGATTTTATAAACAGCCTTGCATTTACTAACACAGACTATATCTGAAGTGTTTGATAGTAATTCGCGTTTTCCTCCTGTCGAAAAACGTCATAAGAACAATGTTTAGTGGCTCAATGTGTTACAACAGTGTTTTTAAAAGTCTAAACACTTTATTGATATAGTGTACAACCAAGCACATGTGGTCAGAACACAAACGAGTCACAGGTAATGAAGTATTAAGCGTTCTCCCAAAGTAATAAATCTGTTTTAATCCAGGTCTAAGCAAAAGGCTGAGAATCAAGCATGTGTCTGTAGCTCCGCTCACTCTCCGCCTCTTTGCCCTTATTTGGTATGCCGCGTTCGGTGCGATGACGCGCTAACAAAATGGCGACGGTTGGCCGCGCCTACTTGTGGCTTCTTTTGCAGTGTTCAGAAACCTATGGGTGACGTCACGGACACTACGTCCATATCTTTTACAGTCTATGATTTTCACTAACAAATGGCTCTAGGCTCTACTCCTTTTAGTAACATAAAACATAACCAGTTTATTTTGATTCAGAACAAATGACTCTTTTGAGCAAGTTCTTAATTGTAAAAAAAGGCTTAATGAATCATTAAAAAACAATGAATTGGACCTGTCCGATTTCCATGTTTGTAGTGTATAAATAATAGCATTAGCAGAGAGAATTGCATCTTCCGATTGTAGACAAAATTGTCATTGTAACTGAAAAAGCTGCTGCTTATGAATTGAAATCAAATCAGCGTCAAATTGAATTGCGCATTTGTAAAACAGAATTGAATTTGTAGACTATTTAAACCATAAAAAATGTCTTAAACCCTACTCTGAATGCTCTCTCATGAGACTTGGCATCTGATGGTCCGCAGCCTTAAACCATGCCATCCTCCAGGGGGTTCAAGTGTTTCTGAGGGGGGAAGAGGTGGGGCGTGGGGACATGCAGGTGGACTCCATGAGCTGCTGAAAAGCAGAAAGATCAAAGAACGCACTGATACTCATGAGTCCCAGTGGGAAAAGGGTGCTGCTCCACTCTCACCTCTCTCTCTCTTTTTGACTCTGTCTTTCTCCCTCTGATTTCTATCAAAGTTGAAGAATAGCAGGAGGTGCGGTCGAGCAGACAGATGCATAACAGCTTATTGTTAGCGGCCACCTCTGATCTGACATACTCGGGGCAGTGAAGGGGTGAACACCATACACTGTTGGTCGGCATGGGGAGCACAAACCCCTACAGCTGTCTTTTAGATTTAAATAAGAGGCTGAAAATGTAAGAAAGAGAATGAAGGGCTCGGACAGTGTGGGAAAGATTTGTAACTTTGTTTGAAAGAAGTGTTAATGCTGCATTAATTTGATCTAAAATACAAGACAAAAAGTAGTATTACAACATATTGTTAGAATTTAAATATTTACCACATTGACACTTTATTTACTGTTTTATTTGAATATTTGAAAATATAATTTATTCATATTGACAACTGAATCTTTAGAAGCCATTGCTCCAACTTTTAGCGTTAAATGATCTTTCAGAAGTAATTGTAGTTAGATATGAGCAATTCCAGCGTTATGGATGTGACATTTGCAGGAAAAACTCTAAATATAAATTTACAGTGAAAAAATATGTTAACATTATATTAAAATGTCTGTTTATATTTTGCAAAGCAACTAACCTCAGAGTTATGGGATCAGAATAATATTAATATGTAATAGGCATGGGCCGGTAGTTTCTGACGGTAATATCACGGTTTCACAGTTTTACTGTAGTCTGATTACCGCTCTAAAATATATTCTTTTAAAATGTCTGGGTAAAAACAAGATTTCTGCAGGCTTCATCATGTCAAATTTAAGAATTTAAAGACCTTTTTAAGAATATTATAAAGGAAATTTCTGACTATCACAAGCCAAAACGAATTTAATAAAATACAAAAAAAAAGAATTTTCTATACTAACCAGTGGATTTTTTTACTTGCCCAATTTAAATAAAATTCAGTTATTTCTTAGCCACATATTTTAAATAATGTGTCAAAACAAGCAAACTCTAGTTATATACATATATATTTTATTAGCACAACCTTTCTTTAAAGAAAAAGACAAGTTTTAAAAGCTATAATAAACAATTTACATTTTTCAAAATGTAATTTTGTTTCCTAACGTTCAATAAAATATTTTCAGAATTCTGAGGTCTAAATAAAGGTTAATATTTATTTTGAGGGTAACTACACCTTTAACTTCTAGATTTTTTTAAAAATGCTATATAAAAAAACAGTAATTGTTTGGTGTCATTTATTTAATCGACACTCACAATGAGATACTAATCTAAAAGTCTTCTGAAAATCAAACCTAAACAATATTTTACATGAATGCAATGTAGCATAAACAATATTAAATTAAAGACAATTAGAATGTTTCAAGGTTTTTAAAGCTATAATAAACAACATTTATGCACAGCATGAATTTATGCATAAAAACATGGAGAACTTTTAAACAAATGTTAATGTAAGGATTTAAGGCAGACAATTAAATCATATTGCTAAATAGTTAATAACAGTTAATTTTAAGTTTTTTTAGATGAATTTGTTGGTTGTACTGATTGGCCATAGCTTTACATGGACAATTAGTTAAAATTAAGACCTGTTTAAAAGTATTTAAAACCACAACAGCATATTTCAGTGAATTTTGTTAAGGCCTTATATGAAATTTAAGACATTTTAAGACCCCGCGGACACCTTGAAAAAACTAAAACTTTACTGACCTTACGAACACAATATGTTTCATTTTGAGAAACATGAAAAATATTTTGGAGCAATAAACATGTCAGGCTGCTCTCGTCATTAGTTTTAAAAACAGAGATTTCTTTACAATTTAAAATAGCATCTTTGGATATTTTTTTTCCGCTGGCGGTACTGTTTTCCTAAAAATCTGAAAAAAATGTAAACAAAAAGTCTTACACATACCTAAGGAACGGTATAGTAGAAAATTTAGGTGATTTTAAAACCTTGACTTTTCCAGACCGCAGGTCTGTGATCAAATATCCAGGTTCACCTTCTTTGCCCTTCCTAAAAAAAGAAACATTTGAGTGTTCCAGCCTGGATTTGCTTTCCAAAATCAAACAGTAACAGTCTGGCAACACATAGGTTAGCTAGCATGTTATCTTAACATGGCACCAAAACACAATTTATGAGATGAATAGCATGTTTTTTTTTCTCCAAAATTAAACTTACTTTTTTGATTCATCCTCTTTCTATAGTGCTTTTTCAATGTAGATGTGTGTCAAAACAGCTTAACATAAATGAAGACAAGAGAATAAAAAGCCATAACTATATTTCAGATTGTGGAACATTCCATGAAGTAAGGCAGACAGGCAGTAATGGTAAAAGGCTGGTATAGTTGCTTGGTATAGTTGCTTACTTTAATCAAATTTTTAAAGTAACCCCCTTCTGTGATCCAATGTAGACCTAACTGATTAAAAAAAATAAAACAGAAAATGTATTTTGTGATAACTTACCTGTGAAGAATTTAGTTAAATACATTAAATAAAATGCATCTTAAATACATTCTCATCTTATGAAAATGCAGTGCACAAAATAACACGTACCATTTTGGGCAACAAAAAAACAAACGGTCTCCCTAAAGCAGGGGTCGGGAACCTTTTTTTCAGCAAAGAGCCATTTCTGATATTTTTGGCAAATGCATTTTTGTAAAGAGCCATTGGGGTATATATACTCCTATATGCACCCCAATATATACTACTACTATAAATAATACAGGTTTAAACAAAACCTTTATTTATGCTCATTCACAACTAAAAAATAAACAAATATGAAGCAACACATGTTAAGCAAGTCCATGAATGAAAAAAAGGAAAATTTATTTAAATTCTGGTAAATAAACTTTTTTTCTTGAAGAAAAGCAGCATCATTTAAAATAAACAAACCTTTTACTATCATAAAAAATTACACAGTTTCTTCAAATAATTCAAAATAAAGTATGCAGCAATAATTTTGGCTAGTTTTTAACAACATATATTATTGTTATTATATTATTTTCACTAGTTTTTAAGACCAAAAATAATATTTTACTATTTTTGAGTAAACAAGGGGCAAAACAACTTATATTTCTATGTAACCTCGCACACATGTTTGCCCTTTATTGGTGTCCCGATTAAATTTTATCCACAGCACTGCACACATGCATTGGTCAAAATGTAAAAATTGTAATTGTATTTTCAAGGGAAACTGATTTTTAGTGATGGTTATAATTTTTTAAACTGTAAAATATTATTGAAGGGAGACAACTGGAGAGCCATGTATTTTTGTTCAAAGAGCCACAGGTTCCCTATCACTGCTGAAGTAAATGCATTATAATCCAAGCTGAGCACACTGAAAGCACATTGTTTAGGAATAGTCTCAAATGAGAAGTGTTCGATGTAATATGAATTAATAGCATTCAAACAGTTAAGATATCTTAATTTGTTTGACAGAATTTGCATAATGAGTTTGAAATGCTAATTTGAGTAATTTATTCTGTTTTTGACTGAGTTACTCTGAAACAACTTGTTGAAATTGAAAAAGTAAAGTTTTCAGTATTTTGGTGCATGTAAACAAACAGTGATCGGTTTTAGTGATAGGATTCTTTTGATGACCCCAAATTTAAAAGAAAAAAAAAATATTAATAAAAAATGTTGCGTCATTACATATAAATTACTGTCATTCAATTTAATGCATCCTTACAGAAACGGTAACTTTTTTTATATATATATATCTATATCTATATCTATATATATATATATATATATATATATATATATATATATATATATATATATATATATATATATATATATATATATATATATATATATATATATATATATATATATATATATATATATATATATCTCTATATATATATATATATATATATATATATATATATATATATATATATATATATATATTTATATATATATATATATATATATATATATATATATACACACACCAACCTGAATATGAATAGTTGCATATAAAAACTTTTTCAAATCTGAATATGTAACAAAGCGATTTAAATTCTGAAACTCCAGCACTATCGTCAGATTATGATAGATGTCAGTGCCTTCACCTCACAGCGATAAGCTTCCTGCTTTTCCTCGTTCACAATTTGCATAAAGTCGAACATCTCTCAACTTCTTGACACTCTGACTGCTTCTTCCGATCTGTTGTCTATCCCCCAATCCCCTGTGCGTGCCTGTCTCTCAGCTCCCATAGATAATAAATTGAGAAGACCTGCTCTGTCTGTGCCAGTGGACACGTACGGTGAAGGGCTGAATGTCAGCTGTTTATGGAGATTTCTTTTCCCTACCGCAGAGCTCCAAAAGCCACCTCGCTGAAACAGCTCAGCGGGACGCCTGCTGACTAATCACAAGCAGTTTGATTGTGCGTGTGATGCATATGTATTGGTGTGTTTGTGAATGACTTGCCTGGATGCCGCCCGGGGTTCACCTTTTTTCTGAACTGACTTTGAGACGGTGCTTGTGTTCGGTTTGTGTAGGAGGCAGAATGCTCATTGAACCGGTTATTAGATCCAATGAATGGGATCTGTGTCTTGCAGTGTTTCCTGAAGCACTCCATCACTGCTGACTCTAAAGCACTGAAGTTGTATTTTTGCTAAAGTGTTTTTTTTTTTTTGGTGTTTGCAGTCTTAAATTAACAGTAATGTGTCAAATGCAAAAGCACAGAGCAACTTGTTTGGACGGATTCATTGACAAATTGCTTTTTGTGAATGTGAAATGACAATTTATTAAATTTATCTAAAAGATCAGATTCAGTCAATTAGATGATTAATCCACTCGATTCATTAATTGAATCAGTCCAAATCGTTAATCAATTAATATCTGATACTATTACATATGTTTTTAAGCTGTAATTGACTCAAAATGAAACTAAATGTTCTTTTGTATATTAAGATTAGCAAAACTGACTGGTTTGAAAGATATCAAAAGTAAAAATATTTATTTAATTATTTTATACATTGTGTACAGGGCTGCACATTATATCCTTTCAGCATCAATATCCCAATGTGTGCAGCCGCAATCACATTGCCAGATATGCAATGCTGAGTCTGAATTATAGTTGATCAGGAGCCACAGAACACATGTGATTTGTAGAGTCACTGCTAAGTTTAACCTCAATAAAGTGAAAGATCATTTGCATGTGTTTTTAAGGCCTGTGACTGAGAATTTCAAGAGAGTTTTAAAAATTTGGGCACAAAAATGATGATGCTGGAGGTGTAAAAAATGTATTTTATTTAATAGGGCTGCATGATTAATCTAAAAAGATTGTGATCTCAATTCGACTACCTATACGATTTTATCTCTGTTCAGCCAATTATATTTCAGGAGTGTTCAGGAGAGAAGCATAAAGGCGGTCGCACAAGTCTTCACATTGTTTTATGTTGCTCAGCAACGTGGACACCTCCAAATGGTCAGCATACTGTATTTATAATGTATAATTCACCCAAAAATGTCATTTCTGTTCAAATGTAATGTAATATCGCTTTTTAGAGTTATGATTGCGACAAGCATTTGATCTGTTTTTTCTTTCATAGCGAACACAGAGTGTTGTGCATAAGAATAAATGTACTCCAGTCTATTATAATGTTGAATATAATGCAAGAGGGAATCCGATAATGACAAATGTCTCATTTTACCAGTGAAAAAAGGCAAGCATATGTCTCAAACATGATAATTAAATTTCAGAATTATCAATGGTTATATTCTGATGTCATCACTATCCTGTGCATTAACAACCAGAATGAATTTAAAGTCTGTTTAAGTCCATCATTCCAAGTCTATACAAAATTACAACCTACACAAATAGGCCTATTATTATTATTATTATTATTATTTTTAATCATATATTTGAGAAGTAACAATAATAATAGGCTGCTCATATTAACCTTTGTTTTACATCTACAAAATCATGATCTTTATTTTAAGCAAAAATAATCGTGATTCTCATTTTAGCCAGAATCGTGCAGCCCTTGTATTAAATTATTTATATGAGCATAAATTACATTTATATCGACTTTTTTTAAAACAAAACTAAATTATTTTACTTGCGCCATTGGCAGATAATTTAGCTAATTTTAAGGAAAATCTCTTAATTTTGATTTATTTCTGCTGAAGTTGAAAACAAAACATTATTTTTACTTGATCTAAGATTTTGAGATATTTCGACTAGAAACAAGATGAAAAGTAAGACAGGTATTTTCTTGCATTGGGATGTACCTGAATACTGTTAGACTCCACAGAAATCTGTCAAATAGAGCTATTCAAACCAACTGGTGAAACTATTCATATTGCTGAAACATAAAATATCACAATATCCGATGTTTCCAATATCGTGCAGCCCTAGTGTACAGTTTTGAATCTCAAATTGAATTTACCAAACAAATTAAAATGACATTACTGTTTAAATATTTTAGATTTTTCTGTGAAGTATTTAAGTTGTTCATAAAGTGCATTTGTTTAATGAAAAGCACTATAAATGCAGTGATATTGTGGTTTATTTATTTTCATTTCTTTTTTTAATGTATTTTTTTTTTTTATTTAAAATTCTGTTTATTCTTGTGATGGAAAGTTTTAAATCGGCAGCCATTGCTCATTGTTCCCATAATCCTTCAGAAATGTAATAATAATATACTGAAATTTTAATATATTGATTTGGTAATGAAGAAACATTTATTTTTATTCTCATTGTTGTGGAAAAAATGTTGTGCTGCTTCATGTTTTTGTGGAAACTGATTTTCTTTTACCTTAATTAATGGAAAGTAAAGGAAATAAGAAATTTACCTTCAGCTTTTGACCAGCAATATAACTATTTGAACAGTTTTGTAAACAGAAGTCCGTAGGAAGTGCCGATGTCTTGATCTGCTCTGAAAAACTGGGCAGCAATATAATGATGGTTTAACCTCATCACTTTCTCCTCTCGTTCTGAGACGACGTGATTCGGCTCTCTGTGGCCTGACAGGTCAGCTGGACTGTCAGAGATGAAACAAAGAGGAACAGCTCATGGGTCGCAGGTCAGATGTGAGAGGTCATGTGACTGGGGTCAGTGTTAGAGCAGGAGGCAGAGAGCAGAAATGTAATTCAGAGCTTTTCTTTGATGTTCCTCTCTCTCTCACACACACACACTTTCAGAAACGTATTAATATTTAATCAGATTCTAAAGCTGCTTTGGATGTGGGAATGATGTAATGAATCTCCATATCTGGCAGTGAGAAAGCGTTAGCAGCTGTGTTGTTAGCCCAAAGCGCTAATTTTAAATCTAATATCTCGTTATGAGAGGCAGAACTGTGAAGGTCTAACATTTAATTGATGAACGGGTGCTTGCTTTAATGGCCTGGCAGGACGTGGCTTCTTTAGATGACATGTCCATATAAGCTTCACAGTTCATCCATTATTTCACTCTACGCTCTGATTGGGATTATTTTAATTGACTTGTCTTAGTTTAAAATACTTCAGTTTTGTGTTTCGTTTTGATGATTTTACCTTATTGAAATACTGGGTATAAAAAAAATGAGTGCGGTGCGTTTTTATGTCGCTAGGCAACGAGTGTTCGGTGTGATCGGCCCCTAATTTTTCTCTCATATTTGAACTTTGTGTGACTGTACCACTTATAGCTGGGCGATTAATCGAATTCTACATTCAGAGGTTAACATTTTTCCAGTTCAATTTTTTCAATTACTTTCCCTACCGCATGACCCCGCTCTGTTAAGGCTGATTTATACTTTTGCGTCGAATGCACGGGTATGGTCTGACACATCTGCCTTCGCAAGTTCGCATACCTGCGCATCTCTCAAAAAATTTGACTACACGTTGAACATTTGCACTACATTGAGGATGATTGGAAGCTGCACCAGAGATGTCTTAAAACTGCATATTTTCCATTACAATACAATTATTATTTACATTCAGATATTAAATAATATTAATGATAAATTAACCAATAGTACAAAAGTTAATTATTTTATACGAAAAAAATGACTGTTGTTTTTAGGAAATGTGTGTTTTAATTTCAGTTGTTCAGCGTTGATGTTCAATAAATAATTATAAATAGTAGATAGTGTGTGTTTCCTTCAATTATTTTAAAATCAAGTTATGCACCCTTCATTCCAAAATCTCACTTGTAATATGTGAGCATATTTACTGTACAAAACCTGTCAGTGAACTATGAGGGCAAAAAAATTAAATAAATCAATAAAATAATTGTAGTTGAGTTAAAATGTTCAGTTAATTGATTTTTTTATTTTATTTTTATTTAGATTTTATCACCCACCCCTAGTAATACTTGTCTTTTGCTGCACTGAAACATATATTTTTTTTAGATCTCTTAGATCAAGAAAATGTCAGAGTTGGCAATATATTTTCACTTGTCCTACCACAAAATGCTTGCTCTTGCTAGATGTGCTGAAATTTTGCTGCACAGAAGCTTTCCTTACATGTTTTACATACTCTATGCACATGACAATAAGCCAATAGATCGCACTATAAGCTGATTGTGATGACAATTCAGATCTTCTTCCAACCCATTAACAACTGATAGAAAGATCCAATTGCACACTATTTTTTTTGCTGCATTTTCATATACGTAGCAGTATGGAAAAAAAGACTTTTGGAAAAAGTGAAGAAAATAAAAACTCTGCATGCCTACTTCAATTTGCATGACATTTCTCAAAACAGGAAAGTCAGATCTGATTTGTTGACCTAACACAATTTTCCAAGAGTCGGGAAACACAGGTTTTTATGCTTTTATAGTGTAATCAGAAATGTGGTGAAATACATTTATGCAGCCACAAAAAGCCTATTATTCACTCGCTGACCAAACATCACCGATATAAGACGTGTTGTTATACAGTACATCAAATTTAGGTATTTATACCTCTGTATGTTGTACTCAAAACAAATCATAGTGGCTATCCAGATCCTTCCTTTCCTCTTAAATGGTTTCAAAAGTAATGAATATGGTGAAATAAGAGGAGAAAACACCTTAATGAAATCTGAGCACAAGAGTTCATGAGTTCACACTCACAGATATTTGACTGAATAGAATATGCAAATTTGGCGTGCTGTCCGGTTAGAGGGCTCTGAGCTCAGAAAGACACCCTAACTAGTGTTATTCCCCTTATCAGGATCGAGAGAGAGATAGGGTCCGAGATCAGTGCCCTGCTCCAGAACCCTCCCTCCTCCTATTTAAGTAGGTACCGGGTTTAATAGTGTGAAGTTGGGGTTGTGAAGAGATAACAGAGGTATGACATGTTTGACTATTTATCTGCTTGTTAAGGCTGATTTATACTTCTACGTCAATAGCACGCATATGGTCCGGCGTAGCCTTTGTGCGGTCACATAGCCCTCGCCATGACTGGCCCCAACGCTGACGCACACCTCTCAAAAAATGTAAGTACACATTGCACCAATGCGTAGCGCAAGCTCTGTGATTGATCGGCTTGGTAGTGATGACGAGTGTGGGTGGGGGTGAGAGCTGCATGAATCCATTGTAGCGAGTGTTTACTAGTATCGAGTCCTGTGAAGGAGCTCCAGATGGAAACTTTTGTTTTGTGTTTACCTTATGATTAAAGATGTTGCACGTCCGCTGGTTCCCACCTCAGAATGAGCGAGTTTTAGCTTCTTATACATTAAGGTAGAATTCAGAAAAAACAAAACACCAGCGAAGAAACACGACACAGAGGAAAATAAAAACCTACTGTCAGCTAGTGTTTCCAAAGTGTTATTGCAGAGCAACAGAAACAGCATGCAGAATTTTAAATGCACATGTGCTGTGGGTCAGTTTCCAGGTCCAAGTGCCATGTCAAACTGTATGGGGAGACTCATGAGAAGACTCATCAATTGGTAATAATAAACATTTACAAGGCATGTGCTGTGTGTCGGTTTCTGGGTCCAAGTGCCATATCAAACTGTATGGGGAGACTCATCAAAGAGTAATAATAAATGTTTACAAAGCGCTATAATACTTTCAAAAATCATGATCGCAGTATATACATCCATGCCTAATATCAGGTGGCCAGAAAGTGATTCATTTTTTATAAATTGTTAAAATATTGGTGATGCAGTAAGTCCAGAGACTCTTGTGTACACCTTGATTTTATATAAAATTCACTTTAATGTGTGATATGACTATAAAGTGGTCTTAAACTAATATTTTCTCAATTCAAATGAGTAGAGGCCCTGAAACAGTATTCCATATGTCATCATGACTTAACAAGCAGATAAGGGTTTGGTCTTGAGCTGATTGGGTAATAGAATGATTGTCAATGATGAATTAGCCTCGTCAAAACTGACCATGCTTCTCCTGAAATTATAGGTTTATAAAACATCACTTAATACAGGTGGAAGCAGTATTTTGATTGTAGCTCTTCAGAAGGTTACCACTGACCAAAACATCTAGCTGAATGCATTTGCTATGAGCAAAGTTCATTTTCTCTCTCCTTGCCCACATCCCATATAGATTACAAGAGAAATCCTTAACATTTCACCCGGTCACACACCCACACACACTGCTTGAGACTGTTTGACTCCAAGCCTGAGTGTTTGTCCATCAGTGACAAAGTTTCGTGAGAGCGACCTCCATGGCGGAAACCTCCCCAAAACCCCAAAGCCCTAAAATCTAAACTCTGCGGGCTGCTCTTTTGATGTGTGAAGCTTTTCCTCTCTCCCTGCGCCTCCTCTCAGCAGTCTGTTTGCTTGAGTTCTCCTCTCTGTGTCTGTTTGGCGGAGCTCGGTGTTTTTACGCAAGGAACCAGGAATGCTGTTTATTGCGTCTTGGCATGTATAACAGTGACATTCCTTTGACCCGTCCCTCGCTGCCCTGTGGCCGAGCAGCCCACGTTGACTCACACCGGCCTTTTTTGATGATATCATGGTTGCCGCGGCAACCTCTGGCTGACCTGTGCTGGTGTCCCGTAACCCCTTCATTTAGGCCCTGTAGTCAAGCCTGTACTTACAGATTCCCCCCCTCCTTCTTTTTCTCAGTCTTGTCTACACTTTTCCTTCCTGCTGTGCTTTCTGTGAGCGTATCAGCTCATTCCCCCCTCGCTCCCCTCCTTTTATTACCCATTGCTCCCTAGCTTCCATTTCCTTGTTCTCTGGCTTTTCATCTTTTTCGCCTTTTTTTAATTCCCTCCCTCATTTCTCTCGCAGCCCATAGCAGGAAGTCATTCTCAACAGCATAATGTTTCCCCGCAGGCCTCCAGATGGTTTGTATTTGCGTGTGTATTAGCAATAAATGAGGCTGATGTGAGTTGTATTTGACAGTTTAGCCCATAATTTGTGAAAAAGCCTTGTTTGGAGGGTCTTTAAGTGTATTGGAGGCTCTGTGTTGGCGTGCTGGCGCAGGCAGGTGTTTGAGGTTTGTTGTGTTTTGGATGTGTTTGTGTATCCTGTGGCTCTGCTGGGTGTGACTGTCCATTTCTCTGGCCCGAGGTTACATAATTTCAGGGTAGGGATCAAAAGAACTAATCAGGTGTTAAAAGCGTAACCATGGAGACTGACTTTCTGTTTGCTGGAGGACACCGATGGGCCCTTGGGGAAGGGTGTGTGTGAGTTTCTCTGTCTCTCTGTGTTGTATCCTCTCGGTAAGGTGTTACTCATCTAAAACTGGACTAATTACAGATTCACAAAATTTTTCACTCTGTCTGGTTTTTATTTAGCTTACTTAAAAATAGTGTAAACTGTTATTCAGTCACTAGCCGTCTTTCCATCCAAAGATACAAATTCAATTTATGCGCAAAACTGGAATATCA
This sequence comes from Danio kyathit, assembly GCA_903798195.1. Lineage (NCBI taxonomy): Eukaryota > Metazoa > Chordata > Actinopteri > Cypriniformes > Danionidae > Danio > Danio kyathit. The sequence continues at coordinate 26,920,445 of LR812538.1, forward strand.
CGAAAAAATTTGCCAGCATCCAATTCCATCCAATGAGTCAAAGAGAACAAAATCATCACTTCCTGATTAACTGGTGCCAAATATCAAAAGAAAAATGGAAGTTACTGTGTTAGGAGAAGGTCTTTTTTCATATACAATAACTCAATGTGCGGAGTCATGTCATCTTGACAGTTTGTCATATCCTTTTAGAATCATCTCCGCTCGCACCTGGAAGATTTGTGTGTTCCGCTGATGTTTTCCATCCACGATGGTTGTCACTTCTTTTTCATTAAACATTAATGATTTAAATAAAAATAAATAAAAATAACAAAAATGTTTGCACTACATCGTCCACCCAAACATAACTGTCACTTTCCGTCATTTTTATTATCATATGATCTGTTGATGCAAAGTCATAGCTATTGACATCATATGTTTTCGTCCACCTATTTTTATAGGCATTTTGGATATGCGCGTAAAAAACGATTGAAGGAAACGCCAAGATGCGCATACATTTTGAAAATGCGCATAAAAAACTTGTGTATAACTGAGTAGGATAAACTTTCTATTTGATAAGAAAAGATGCGCATAAACTGTGATGGAAACAATTTTACAGAACAAATTCCAGTATGTGCATTAAAAAAGGTCATGTGATTTTGTTATAAGAGATCATGTGATAAAAATAAGTGCGAATGGACAAACCAGCGACTAAGCACATTGTAAAACATCTGAAATGTTGTTTTGGTCATTCTAAAGCGCTGTAACCATTTCAGTATTAGTGTTATTATATTATTAATAAGAGAATCAAGAGCGTCTGTGCTCCACGTCTCACGCCGTTCACTGCATGTCAGGATTGCCTTCTGAGGCGCAAGTCATTTATTAAATGAAGAAAAGATTCATGCAGCTTCTCTTACCGCAGCAAATTCCATTTTTACTGTTGATATTTGGCGTCAGTTAATCAGGAAGTGACGATTATGGTCGCTTTGACTCGTTGGATGGAAACGCTGCTTTATTCGCATGTCTTTTATGCGATATTCCAGTTTTGGGCATGGTTAGTTTCGCATTTTTGAATGGAAACAGCTATTGATGCATTTTGGAATTTATTCGTTAAATGTTTTTCCATCATAGTTTATGAGCATTTCCCTACTCAGTTGTGCATATAATTTTATTTCATCTGTATTTTCAAATTTATACCCATCTTGGCGTTTCATCCGGTGTTTTTTAATGCGATTATTTTAAAAATGCTCATAAAAATAGGTGGATGGAAATGCAGCTACTGTTTAAGAATCACATCCAAATTGTATTACTGTGCATACTACAACTTAGAATTTGTTAGCTAATCATTTAATTTATTTAATGTAATATTTAATTTAGTTTTGTTTTTAACAATAACTAAACATACATCATGAGTGTGCTTTAACAAAGGCACACATTTTTATTTTAGAACTATTTTATTTCTCAGTCATAAACTCCCATTGCTTTTATCGAATTAAATTCTAATTCATATTTCACTCAATGTTTTCCCTCTGCTAATGCTGTATTTTGCAGAGGCCTGATTCAAGTCAATGACTGTGTTTACACGCACCCTCATAATGCGATTATAATGGGATTTTGGCAAACTTGCGATTTAACTTTACCTCAGTCAGACACAATACTTTGATCAAACTAATGTGATTATGCTTATAATTGTAGTAACCATAATGCCATTATGTTGTGTGGTGTACACAGATTTTGATTTTAATAAACTGTTATGTTAAACATTTTAATTGGATTATTACTGCCCTCACCAAAATGTACTCAAAGGTACACCGATAACAGGTTATTCACATAACTTCGTGAATAGTCTTTAACATTTTTCTGAAGTTTCCTTCAACTCTAAACACAACTGGACCATATCTTCACCTAGAGACCTTGGCATTGTGATGTTCATATTAGTACTTAGTAACATGCCTACAGCTGCATGCGACTTTATCATTTATGCTGTGGGGAATGTTAATAATGGTAGAAAGAAATATAATTAAGTTTATCAGTTATTGAAGAACAAAAATGTAATTGAGAGTCTCATGTAAACGGCGATGAATTTTTACTCTGAATATTGGAAATACATTATTAGTACATCTGTAAACAGCCAAATAAAGGGAATGGGACAACTGCATAAATAATAAATTACATGAAATTAACCTGAAAATAAATGAAGGACACTTAGCAAATTATAATTTCGAGACCAGGCATGATCAAACTGTCTATACATGTTGAATTGGACATTCTAGGTTGACTCATTTGTATTTACTGAATAACGAAGCACCACCTAAATGTAATTACTGCCAGGCTGCTCTTACCATGAAACATATTTTGTTGGAATGTGGAAGTTTGAATACAATTAGACAAAATTTTTATAAGGAGAGTACTTTGATGGACATTTTTAAAAAGGTACCACCAGGAAGAATCTTAAATTATTTATCAAAAATTGAACTGAAAAATCATATTTAACTTTGAATATATTTTTTGTGTGAATTTTATTTATTTCTATCCTATATATTTGTCCAAGTAACTTTTTATTGTAATACAAATTTGTTTTTATCATGTAATATTTTTATGTGTATCCATTTTGCCACGAAATAGCCATAAGTTGCTGATGTGGCAATAAATAAATAAATGTAAACAGTAGGGCTGTGTATTGGCAAGGGCCTCACAATACGATACATATCGCGATACATGGGTCACGATACAATATATCGCGATACAATAAATTTTGTGATATATTGCAATAGTTTGTATTTGTATGTGTGTCACATTATATTGACAACTTGATAAAATAGGCAGACAAATTAAAATTCCAATTCCAATTTATTTTCCATCTATTCCAATTCATTAAAACTGCACAGTGTGATTGAACAGAGAACTATGTATATTGCAAAGCTTACAAATGGCATTTATTTTTTGTCTAATTCAGTACTCCCTGGCATAGCGTTTAGGGTTGGGCTATGTTGACCAATTTGGCATCGTACAATGTCTAATGTGAAACATGGCGATGGACCATGGCATCATCGTCATAGAGGGAGGTGAATTAATTATTTATGAATAATTAATAAATTCATAACTAATTAATTATTTGTAACCTACCGTTTCAACTACCTGACCCGCATGGCCTTTGTTTTACTCATAACCAAATCATAAATAAATAAATAAATAAAGATAAGTTACACACAAATTACCACCTGTCAATCACTTTTTTTTCAGCGGGACTCTGGCATGACTAGGCAGAATGAACTGTGCCGTTATGGCGTCCACACACTTGCTTGGTAAAAAATGTGCACAAACAACAGGAACCAACCAACAGTATCTAAGGTTTTCACTAAAATTACTAAGTACAAGCGTGAAAGCGAAAGACTGAAGCAGTGTACTGATGCTGTGAAACGTTACCTGAGAGAATCAAAAGACAGAAGAGTCGTTAGATAGAGACGAGATTAATTAAATATCAAGTTTAACAACTAACTTATCGTGAGATGCGATCCAGCGGTACATCCTTGATAAACTGTCCGTACCAGTGACTGTATAAAATATACACACGTGTGTGTGTGTGTGTGTGTGTGTGTGTGTGTGTGTGAGGTCACGTGATGTTCAGAAATGCCAGATGAAACGCCAGTTTGGATGTGGATCATTTTTGTTCTAAAATGCCATTTTAAAACTAAGCTGTATAAGTGTAAACACTTTTTCACAAGCGGATTTGCAACGGGGGTGGTGCGGAGGATTGGTGATGCCGCCTCAGCATCATGATGTCTATAGGTCTATCGACCCAACCCTAATAGCGTTAAAACCAAAGTGCAGCCACACGTCAGCTCTAAAAGCTGGAGGCACCTTTATATTTTATGCCATGATCACTCTTGCTTACTTCTGATACCGTACTACTTGCCGTTTTGTTGATCGCGAGTTAGCGACATCTACAGGAGCGGAGGAGGAGGTCATTTGGCACAACTTGAATCGATACTTGAGGTTGGACTATCGATACACTATCGTAAAAGAAATTATCGCGATAGTTAGATGTATCGATATTTTTGCACAGCCCTAGTAAACAGCCAATAGCTCCTTCTTTTTAAAATATTTATTACAACAGGGTTCATTTACTGAGTGCGGTCCAGTTCACAGGGGAAAAAAAAAGTTCTAATCATAGTAGTAACTATTTTAGCTTCCACACCAAACATAGTGGTGATCTCAGTCCTCAGGTGTGTTGCCTGAGAGTAGAACAATATGATGTTGAATGTTTCATTTGGTGTTATTAATATCTGCACCACTCACACATATGCTTTCATGCATTCTTTGATGCCATCTGCATCTTCCCAGCAGAGGCACATCTGGTCATTATTCACCAATCAATAAGAGCTAACCAATGCATATATCATCACCCAACTGTGTGTCAGTGTGTGTGAAGGTATGGCATATCCGTAAGACACCTGTGCTCTCCTGACAGCTGTGTTTATGTGTTTGTAATGTTTTTAGTTGTTGTTTTGTAGTAAATCTGTCACACCTGTGATGGCCCACCTGGACTAAACCACACACACACAGACACAAATCTACACTGTGTGTGGTCTCTGATGTGCTTTTTCACACTGTTTGTGTGTCTGTTTTGATCTTGATCTGCATTTGATATGGTCTATAAACAGAGAGTTTGATTCTCTGTGACCAGTTCCAGCGGTTTCTTCAGTCTTTGTACTAAAGGGTTAGTGTGAATGATTGACAGGTTTTCTGCTTCATGTTGAGTGATTGGGATTTTTGGGGGGCACAACCTTTGACCCTCACACCAAAGAATAAGCTGCACATAGTTGAGAAATTCCAGTGGTTGTGTGTGTCCAAACATTCCCTTCCTCCACCTTAAATCTGTATCTTTTCAGAAAGGAGATGCTTTTTGCTGCAGGGCAGGATTTGGATATTTACTGGTAGCTGAGGTTTGATTAACGCCACTCCATGTTTAACTCCTGAACCAACAGAACATCAGAAAGTCATGATTTTGCATTGTATCATAATAATAAAAATAAATTTCTAACAAGGGGTTAAACAATAACCAACAGGATCTTCTGGAGTGTGCGATTCAGGTCGTTTCAACTCTCTGTGGTCTTGGAATAATGAGCAATGATTTCGATTTGTAGAAATCAGGGGTCAACTTGAGGCAGCTGCAGTGACATGTATTGAGTCTTATGGAGTTTTGTCACACACTCGTCTGTATCTGAAAGTTTTGCTAGGCTTCTCGGGGGGACCTCTTCTACTGACCATTTCAGGTGTCTTTTTCTTGAGGTTGTATAAATGTGGTTTAGTTTTGCGAACCAAGGGGGTACTAAAAAAAGGATCAGGTACTAGTAGGGTTGCACGATCCTTAAATTCGGTACCAATCGATACTGAAATTTTAAAAATGTCCATTTCCTTCTAACATCTAAACGCTGTCGAGCATGTTCTTAAACAGCGCTGATCTGCCGTTGTGTTGACGTGCTTAACAGAAATGACTGTAATTGGCTGTCACAGATGTTTACTGAGTGTAATCAAAGATACAGGGACACTGGAGTGTTTAAAAGCCGGGATTCATTAGCAGATCGCTCTAATGTCAGCTTATAGACAAACCAGCTGATCGACGTGACTTTGAAACACTCCAGTGTCCTTGTATCTGTGTTTACACTCCATAAACAGCGGTGAGTTTGGTGAACTGATGACCACAGCCAATCATTTCTGTTGAGCACATAATGACAATGGCAAATCAGCGCTGTTTAAGAACATGCTAGTAGCGCTCAATTGTTAGCGGGAAATTTACGTTTTTAAAACTTCAGTATCGTTTGGTACTGAATTCCAGTATTGTGACAACCCTAGCAGAATAGTGGTAGAGTGTTGGCATAGTTCACAATTGATTTAATTCAGTTCAATGGGAATGTCCATGCTGATGGACCCTCCAGATCCAGTGAAGGACAGCGGGGAGCTTCACTACTCAAACTAAGCATGCCAATATTGACCGAGGGAAGGAACCAAAACTCCACCAATTGATGTAAATGTGGAAAAAAAAACTTTGGGAGAAACATGACCGGTTCAGGAGACCAGTTCTCCTCTGGCCAAATGCATAAGAGGCAGAGCTGCAGTTTTCCATTATATTAAAATTATTATTTACATTAAAATATTTGTTAATAAGAAATGAGAAATGCACTATTTAAAATATTATTTTAATTTATATTACAGGATATACAAGAGTTATTTTATTTAGAAGAGATACAGCGTTTGTCCTATTTTTAATATGAAAAATGTTGAAAATAATTAGTTTTGTTTCCAAAAGTGCAAAAGTAATTTATTTTCACATTTTATAAGGAAAAAGTGACACTTCGTTTTCGGCAATGTGTGTTGTAATTTCAGTGATTCAATGTTGATCTTCAATAAATAATCATAGATAGTAGATTCCTTCAATTATTTTAAAATCAAGTAATGCAACCTACATTCAAAAAATCTCTCACTTGTAATATGTGAGCATATTTACTGTACAAAACCTGTCAGTGACCTTTAAGGGGAAAAACATAAAATAAATAAATAAAATAATGGTTCATTTATCGTAATCGAGTTGAAATGTTCAATTAATTAAGATTTAGATTTTAGGCTAAATGACCCAGCCCTAATTTAAGTTGTAAAGCTTGTTTAAATTGAAACATACATGTTTTTTCATGTTTAATAGTGTAACGTATTAAATTACTATTAAATAAAGTGATGTGTACATTGATATCATTGAATGCTTGCTTAATTGGTTATTGAGCAGTTATTACTGCATCTCAGGTATTTCACCCTTAAAGAAAAAGAACATTGCCATTATATATCTTCACCTCCATCAGCTTCTTTCACTCTATTCCTTTTCAACTCATTCTTTTTTCATTCATTCGCTTGTTATTATGGCTCACTTTTCAGTTATTATGATTATATATATTTTCACTTTAGTTTTTTACCCATTTTCTTTACACTTCTGTTATGGCTTGTGCTCACTTTGTGCTGTCCTTTAACTTTTTTTCATAGACTTTCTCACTTGTTCTTTTACACGTTCACTCTTTTTAATCTTTAACCTTCTTCATCATCTTTCTGCCTTTGCTCTTGTTGTTTTTCATCTCTTTATCAGCTGATGTAGCATGATTAAGTGCTGCACGGTTATGTGACTGTAACACTATGAAGTGGATTAGAGAGGCAGCTCTGTGGGTGGGCGTGAAACTGCAGGAATCAGCTCTGAATGTCGTGCTAATCAGACCCGGGGAACTTTGTTTGGAACAGCTTTAGCATTGGCTGCTGGCACCAAAGTGCAAGTGTGTGTTTAGCACTTTAATAAAGCTCGCTACGCTAACCTCATTAGTCTCATTCTACAAGGCTCCTCCTCCTCTAACCACGCCAAATTACATTAGGCAGTCGCTATGGCAACCAGCCCACTGTTTTGCATTGTACATCATTTTACTTTCTCTGATGACTGAATATTCAAGGTGAATAAATATGGGAGGGTGAAAATTAGTCAAGTGACTTTTTGTCTGCTCATATACTGGATCTGAAAGAGATTTGAAAGATATTGCAGGTCAAGTTAATGATCTCAGTATCACACTTTAACAGTATGTTCTGTAATCCGAAATACAGAGAGAAGGCGGTCCGTTTGTTTCAGCTATGAATAAATCTCTGGCTGTTCACCTAGCGCTGCATTTAGGCTCTAAAGTGCTTCCATTGACCATCCAGTGAAATTATAGACCTGCTTTCTTAGACCAGCCAATGAGATGAAGCCTTGACAGTTAAGTGAGAGATTTGACATGTGGGGGATAAAAAGGGGGAATTTGTGTCTCTGAGGGGAAGCTGCATATGAAGGACAGATGAATTGTGTGGATTGCGAGAACTGTCAGGGATAGATGGAGAAAAGGAGCATGGGGAAGAATATCATTTACAGATAGAAACATTTTCTCACAGTTTGTTTGATCATTTAATCGGAGCAACTGCGAACAAAGAATTAGTTGTATTTTTTTATGTTTTTGTTGAATTTAACATGGGACTGGGCGATATTGCAAAAAAAAAATGATCAGGATCTCATGTTTCATATCATTTGGTTTCGATAATTATTGAATATTTTTTAACAATTTAGGTGTATTAGGATTTTTTAGCCACTTTATTTTAATTTACCAACATTACTAAGGCAAATGGTTTTAATAGTCAAACACAAAAATATTGAAACAGAGTATCTGATCTCTTTATAATAAAATAAACATAAGTGTTAAAGAGACTCTTAAACTTAATATATGAAATGTTACAAAGTGTGTGCAGTGGTAAAATGTAAATGCTGAAAAATCAAAGCAAACTTTAAGGTGTGAATAACAATGAAACCGTGAACCTCAAACTCTGTAAACAAAACTAATTATGATTATCAAATCTGAGCTTTCAAGTTAAGGAACTAGCCATCATCATTCAAATACATGCTGCAACATTACAAATTGTGCAGTAGAATGACTACATTACCCCCTATGCTAAAAACTCTTTCAGATGTGGAGCTGGGATGCACAAGAAAAGAAACCAAAAAGCCATGCTGGTGACATCCCTACATAATTTTTTCATTTGCAATCTCCTCACTGTTGCTAGCCACCGCACTCATTTGTTGTTAATCTGACCTGAATTGACAAGCGCGAGTGCGTGGTTTTCTTCACCATGTTCAGTGCTCTTTGTGCTCGCGTTCCCCTGGCGTCAGTTGTTTTCTCAGAGGATGACAAACAGACAAACCGTTGCTGCAGTTCCGATGCAAGCTTGTGGTGAAAAGTAAAAAGCACTGCAGTGTTTGGATGTGCTGTGTTTGTCTGAGGTAATTAGTCTGCCGTTATTACTGAAATGTGTATATTCCATACCAAATGTGAAACAGATTGGTTAGTTCTACTTGCATACTAGCAAACGGCAAAGTTCAGATATTTTCAACTAGGTGCGCCTGGAAAATGTGCGTGCGTCACGTGTGCACCGCTTGCACAACATGCTCGCTTCACTCCTATATGTGCGTCGTAGAAGCCGCGTGCCTCCATTTAAAATGACAAATGTACACCCTGAGCTTATTGGCATTGCTTCCAAGGCATGCGCTCAGCAGCCACATGTTAATAAAACTATAGCGCTTCATACTGAAACCTCATACCAAACTTTTTTATTATTTATTAATATTTATTTTTATATTGACAATGGTGCTCTGTCAATAAATACTGATACCGATTTTATTACCCAGCTCTAATTTAACAGCAAAACATTACATGCATCACTTTCATTTGTTTGCTGCGGATGCTGGAAATTCAGGAAAATGCTCTCTGAAGACAATTTATTCAGAAATAAACAGCTTTGAGAAATGTGTTTTTAGTAAAAGTGTGACCAGGAGCATGAAACATGCAAATTGCACATCATCGGTAGGGTTTTACAACCGATTGCTTTCAGAGAACGTACTCCACACAATCTTTTCAGGACATTTTCACACAAGCTTAAAGAGACTCTATAGTCTGCACCAAAAAAAGCTTTAGTTTGGAGAAAGATTGGTGGGAGGGAAAAAAGAGGAGTGCACACTCTGATGCTAATTACCTCTTTTTCTCTTTCCCTCTTTTCATTCTGTCTTTCGTGCCACAATTGTGCACACACACACACACATGCAAACATATACACATCTTCACGTTATGTCTTTCACAGACTTTCAGGCACACAGCTTCCTCTGTCATTATTTTTGCATTTGTAACAGCTTCATGCTGTGGTAGAGAGGAAGAGTGTGTGCATAAAGACCAGAAGTGTTGTCAGCTAAGTAAGGAGAGAACAAGAGAGCGTGCAGATGGGTAGAAAAAAAAAGAGAAAACTGCAGTTGAGAATGGAGAAGACAATGCAGTTTGTGTGGTGTGGCATAGTGGTTAATGTCTGATTGCAGGTTTGAAAGAGAGCAGATTGTCCCAGTAATAAGTGTGTTTATATACTGGCTAAGGTATGCACATAAAGTGCACTTTTAGAATACTCTCATTTAGACATTTGATTTTTATTTAAATGTTTCTCTTACCTTATTTACTGAGGCTTTTGTATTTTTCCAAAAAATATATAGTAAAGACATCAATATATCATAGTAACTGTACTATTTTATTTTGTTGCAAAATGCAATTCTTTTTGTTTAATTTTCAGCAGCCATTACTGCAGTTTTCAGTGTCATGTGATCCTTCAGAAATCATTCTAGAATAATCATTCAGAGCTGAAAAGGATTTAAAAATATAGAAGTATTTATTTGAAATTGAACTTTATTTAAAAACTACACTGCTTTTTAATGCTTCAATCTCCTTCAGACATTCTAGTGACTTTGTCAACTAAAAATGCTAAGTTGCTAATCTACTTAAATTTCTACCTAATGTTACAGGATGCACAATATTATCAGAATGTTCAATATATAAGCTGATAAATGTTTAAACTGTAATCATCGGCATTGGCCCGATATGGAAAATTAGCCAAAATGGAATAAATTGATAAAAACTTATAAATACCAATTGGAAGTAAATAGACCAATAGCCTACAAATGCATTTTAATGCAGTGGAAATGGTTCTGATAGTGCATTTACGGGTGCAACTGCAAATAGTTTGAAATAGGTTGGGGAATATGGCAGTGTCTGAACTAGGGCTGTGCAATTTGGGAAAAATATCTAATTTTGATTTTATTGACAGATATTAATAATTTTGATTTGATTTGCGAATAATTTTGTAGTCAAGCTTCAGCTCAATATTCCCTATCGTAGCTTCTTACTGCTAAAATGCAGCGAGTGTTGGTTAAAAAAAGAAACAATAGGATATTAACTAACTCCAACTTTTATTCAAGTTTTGTTTATGAATATTCAGAAATGAAACACAAATGTTTCTCTAGAGCAAACAGTAGTGAGTTATGGCGCTTTCGTGATGTTTTTTCATATGGTGTAACAGCTGCAAACAAAACTGAAATTGTACTTTGCTGTTGCTAGCTACTAGATTGAGTGTCACTGGCAATACTTTTAGTTGACTTTTTAGCAAGACACTCCTCATATAGTTTTTTAGGTGCTGGTTGTTGTGCTGTGGCAACAATTCTGCGACGGCTCTTACAAAGCACCTGTTTTTGTTCAGTGTCTGTGACTTTGAAACCAAAATATTCCCATATTACCAACATGCTGTTTTTCTTTGATATTAATTTGTCTATTAATGCTTCTAAAGTGGCAGACGCCATCGTCTTACTTGTCCGCGCATTCCTGTTTGTTTGTTTTATTGTGGGCTTTCTGCATAATTTGGTTGCTCAATTCTGATTGGGCAGAACGAAAGTGTGCTCACTCAATTGGCTAGTAAGACTGTTACACACAGACAGCAGTCATGTATTTGCATATATAGCCTCTTTTATATATTGCAGCCTCGTGCGATTTAGCTAATCGCAACGTTTCAAGTCGCAATTGTGATTAGATTTCAATTAGTCGCACAGCCCTAGTCTAAACCCTCCTGTCTGAAATTGCCACTGGTCCATTTCACTGCAGTTTACTGCATCAAAAGTAAAATGATCTCAACTTTTCTGCATGAATAAGCCTTGATTTAATAAAACTCTTGTCTTTTTTTCTCTGTATGTTTTCTGAGTGCTCTCTGACACGGCACTGCCTTCTTCATAAGCACCTGCTTATGTAATCAGCCATATGAGCAGATGTGTTGAGGTTGGAGACTGAATGTTAAATAAAAGTTCCTTCCTGTCTGTGTGGCCCTATTTCCCTTGTGCTGTAGATTGAGGGTTGTGCTATTTTACCTAAGCAGTGTTAAGACACACAATGCATGATCCTCAGCAAACCCAAAACCACCTGTAAGTGAGGTCAGACAAGTGTACAAAGACACAGCGGGAGAAAAAGTGTCCACATACAAAATAGCTTTATTTTTCCAGTGTGTTACACATACACACAATTACGCACATGCTTTATGAATACCACATGCTGTTTTCCCACAATTCCACTATAAAGCCCAGACCCCCTCCATGTTAAACAGTTTCTTTTTGATGACTAATCTGTAGCATACAGAAAAGTCTGTGCCTCAGCAGCATCTCTGTTGTATTCCCATATGTTTAGTGTTTTGCTTAATGAAAAAGGCTTTTCTTCTCCTCTTAACTAGGCCTCTGCTTTTAGTTTAACATTTAGCTTTACACATGCCCGCTTCATGGTTCATTTGTCCACACATTTAGTCTGCGCTGCTTTGATCTCAAGAAAGGACTCCAACTCCCATGAGACTTTGCACACTAGTCTGCGGCAGATTGACTCAATCGAGCTGTAATGGCTGTGGTTCCCATGAGTCCCTAAAGTGTAGTCCGGTTCCTCAAAGCAAGGTAAAATGCGGAGGTTTATGAAGGTCAGTGACTGTGGAACAGGTGCGGGTTGTAATGAAATGGTCACACGGCTTAAATAGACAAGTGTGTGACTGGACGACCATAACTGAGGTAGAAGGTAAATTTAGAGGGCTGGGAAAGAGGGATCAGGAGAAAGCCATTCTGCTCCGGTTCATCTGTGATCTTGGTCCAGATGCACATCTGGGGTCCAGACAACTAGCCGTGTGTGAGCTTTTTCCTAGCCTCCTGTTTTTGTAATTCTGTCTTCCTCTGTTCTATGGTTTATTAGTGTTGGGATTATATCTCACAGGCATCCGTGTTGTGTAACAAGTAAGTGTGAGTGTGATGTTTCTGTGTTTGTGTATGAGTTGTGTTGCAAGCTAATAAAATAAGACTAGAAGTAATTTAAATCAAGCCTTTTTCCAGCATCCTATAAAATAAGAATACAAGGTTGTTGACAAATTTAATTTGTGTGTTCTGTGTAAAAGGATAAAAGGCAGTATAAAAGTAGTACTTTCAAATAAAAGTAGGACTCTGTAGTCAGTTTGTTTATTGAAATTAATCACTTAAATTAAATAATTTCAGTCTAATAATGATTAAAAAAAATTATGTGAGCAGCCAATAAACCTTCAACTTTTTACTGATTAAAAATCTTTCATTTACTTTTTAAAACTACTGTAAAATCAGTTTGACAGGGTATTTGTTTATACATTTTAATAAACAAAAAATGTGGTTTTAACCGTTTTGCTAATGGATTCAACTATGTCCTGATCTGATCAGAAATCAGGCCCAATGGCACGGTTTAGACTCTATTGGAATCGGACGTTACCTCTCGATCAGGACTTGAATACACACACACACACACACACACACACACACACACACACACACACACACACACACACACACACACAAAAAGCTTGAAGCGGAAAGTGTGAGTATGTCTTCGATCTGGAGGTATTATAAAGTTGATGACGACAACATTGCCATAGCAAACTGAGATATGTAAACTTGGGATTGCAAGAGGTGGGAAGGAAAGGGCTACATTTAACACAACAAACAAACAGAGTTGTTGAATGTTAAAATAAGGTGAATTAAATAAAAAATATGGTTTCGGTATCGGTAGATACTCAATCAAATGACTCTCACTTAACGGCAAAAAGACCTGATCGGGACATCCATAGATTCAACCCATCGGAAATGTTTTTTCTCCCTGAGCCATTGTTTCCCACCTCAGTGTCAAAGCAAATGTTGTTTTCTAGCATCCTGCCACAAAACTTCTGCACCCCCCACCTACCTCTGATTTTTCTGTTTTGCTGTGTGAGGGTGACAGAAAACACTGTGGATCTTCGGCAGATGTTGCTATGGAAACCTTAACTACCCCGATTCACTTTTGACCACAGCAGCACACTACTGGATTTAGAGGTCAAGGGTTGAATGCAGAAGGGCAGGACAGTAAGTACATGTGTATGTAACCTGATTAGCTTTCTAAGTGTTCTTCACCCCTCTCTTTTATTTAACATGAATGCTGTTCTTTCCATTCCTCATCAAGGTCTTCCTGCAGTCTGATTAGCTTTGCTTCTTATTGGGTTCATGACAAACAGAAATCATTGCTGTGGACAAATATCTGTTTTCTCCTCCAAGCAAGCCCGATGTTTTGTTATTCAGACCTCAGCCCTGCATCGACTGCATCAATTCACTCCTTCTCTCGGTCATAAACGCCCACTCAGCATCCTCCACACCTGATCTATCATCCTTTACAAAGTAATTATCCACTATAGCTTCAGCAGGGAGGCCCAGTTTGTCTGGAAGTGAGAAGTATGAGGCTTCAGCAGCAGGAGCTGTAGGTGGGAGGCCATTTTTAGCAGAGGACACAGATGAGGGACAGGTCAGGTCAATTCCCAGCAGTCATAAAGTGGAGCCATTAGCAGCCCATTTCAGCCAATATAGCTATAATGAAAACAACATGGCCACCTCATGCACTAACTCTTGTCAGTAACATGCCGTCATCTCCATTTGGTGAATCCGAGTGTGAAAGGGTTACAAGGAAAGCACTACAGTGTGATGGGTTTGATAGCTTGTGCCTCTTGGGAGTCGTCCTCTTTTTGTCCTGACATAATTTTGTGTGTTGGGGGATTTCTTAAGCTAAATTATTCTAGATGGGGGTCAGACGGTCTCCTGCCTGACCCACCCACCCCAACTCCTGTAACGGCTCTTGTAAAAACTCATCAGGGAAACACTGAGAGTGTTTTAATGCACCCTTTGTGCACTCCAAACACGTACTGATTCATTCGGTTAATGTGTGGACTGTCTGTTTGCTGTTGCACCCCAGCTGGTGGAACCTTTTTTAATGGCTTTCTCATCGTAATTTGCCTTTATCGTTGACTCTTAGCACTACTTTAATATATCACAGAGGGATGCAGACTGTGACTACAAGAAAAAAAAATAGCAAGATGCGATGTTCGATTCACAAACAAATAAATCTTTTGGACCTGTTTTTGTTAACAACTCAGCCATAAAAATTCACAGAATATTCTTAAACTAGCTTGTTAATTGGCAGATCAGATTGACTTAAACTGTTTAAGAGCAGTTAATGAGCTTACAAAAAAATGAAATGGGTCAATCTTATTATTATTCATATATTGTCTAAAGCTATATATATATATATATATATATATATATATATAAAAGCTTAAGTAAACTTCTATGTTAAATATAAGTGGGCTTCATTCAATATAATTGATCATCTGTTAATTTCATTTTATATGTGGATTATAGTGAGTTGGGTTTTTGGACAAACTCACCGGCACATGTACTGTTCATGATGAATGAAATATTGAATATCCTAAATATCGTTTTATGGGATTTTATTAATGCATTGATGAGTGAAACATACTGTGATTTAATACAAGTTTAGATTGTGTTTTTTTCTTAGATTATCTCTATTTAATCCATATTAAAGGGCCATTAAACCCCCCTCTTTCAGTTTCTCTACCTCAGAATTTTTTCAAAAAATGCATCATAATTGGCGTAGAGCACTGTGAGCAGAGGGAGGAGTGGGCGTGGCCAGCAGAGCAGGAGAAAACGAGGGGGAGCAAACAACTGTTGTCAGTTGGTACGGTAGTGTATGTATGTGTGTGTGAGAGTGTGTATAGATGTTTCCCAGTGTTGGGTTGCAGCTGGAAGGGCATCTGCTGTGTAATAGCAGATGCTGGATAAGTTGGCGGTTCATTGCAGAGATAAACATACAACAAAGCCCATGGATCATAGAAACAAACACATACGACCTGTACCATGCGCAGACAGCCTCACCCAGTCATTCGGTCTCACAGCTTAGCAGGTCTGCCTGCCTTCGGAAAGCACGTGCTCTCATGAATAATTAAGAAGCAGGGTCTTCTCATAGGATAAGAAAACTTAGCTATGAATAATAATGAGAAACCGACACAACATCACTCCACTAGCAGATTCGTGCTACGTCACCAAAAATTATTGATCCCGCCCCAAAAGTTATTTTAAACCCGGAAGATGACATTAGCAGCTCAAAACAGCCAAATTTAGCTCTAAATTATCCAAAATTAAAGCTGACAGGTGCTATTGTTGTCTTAATTGATGCTCAACACACACACATCTGTTAATTTTTTTTTTAAAAAGTACTCCAGGGTGCCTTGAACCTTTAAATACGACCAACTTTGCTAACAGCTGTAGCCAGGGAAATGCTGTTACTCCTGCAGTTCTATGGGCGCCCCCTACTGAAAGAGAATGAATTTTACAGTTTTTCCCAAATGTTTACACACAATTACATGTACTTCAGACACAATGACTACAACATGTAACTGATGCACCAACCCCCTGAACTAATTCTGCTAAACTACAAGCACAATTCCTGCTTTACACTCAAATTGCAGATTTAAAACACACTTTTTTCAAAACGCTACACACAATTCTCTGCATTTGGCACAATTTTCATGCAGAAAATCACTTGTTTTCACACGGAACACACTGTCATTCAAAATTGTAAAATCAGTTGTCCTACTTTGCATACTAACTCATCACACAGGTAAACACCTGTCACACATAATGGCAATTTAGAAATCAGAGCTCATCTCATATTCTCCATTTCTCAATCCTATTGAGGAATTTTTTTTCTGACGGGGCATGGAAAGTGTATGACCGAAATCCACACTTTAGTTGTTTTTTTTTTACTGTAACTATTCAGTAAATACTTCTGCTATATGTAGACCACGTTATGTGCAACTTTGTGTTGGTTGGGTCGAACACTGTGTACGCTGTTTTTGTGGGGAAGAAAGCCGTAAAATATTTTTGCTACCGTGTATTTCTGTGTGTTGTATAAAACAATATTCTGAAATATTTTAATGCACTTATGTAGGCCTATGTACTGTCTGTAGTAAGTGTAACACTGAACAACAAAAGGCTTACAGTAAGTCATTTAATGAATGGAGAAGAAGTGGTCATAGTGTTTTACATTAAGCACATCAGTGATCAACTGGTTCTTATAAATGTCTATTCATGTGATGGTTTGTGTGTCATGTAAAAACAAAACACCATTTTGAGAAGAAATTACATTGTTTTGAATGTAAAGTTTCATTTTGAAGGAGAATTGAAGGGTTTTGCCCAATGTATGTGTGTGTGTTGTGATTTGTGTGGGAAGTTTTGACAATATGTGACATGCTTTCTTCAATTGGGAAAAACTGTAATTTAACCAGCATTTATACAGTTTTAGATCAGTACCAGTGTGTAGCATCATTTCGAGTCAGATTTTTTCCACTTCATATATTGACTTTTTACAACATATTTTATATCTCCAACTACCCAATATAATGTATCTTGCTCCCTTGTGTGGATCACGATTAAAGTGTAGTTGTTGCCACGAATATAAAAGCACTGCACATTCAGCCTTTTTTCTGGTTTCTACAAAAAAAACATTTGTTTTTATTTGAAATAAGCAATTAATCAGCTAATTTGCTGGCAAAAAAAATGTAATCAGCCATGAAAAACACGATGATGAAAATAGTTAAAAATAGATGATGTTTTCATATATTTATAGATTTTGAAATTTAATTCAGAATTCAGTCAATTAAAATATGTTGTTTGACTTTTATAACTGTCATTGTAGTTGCTCTTTCTTCAGTCTGGAGCCCTGCCAACCTGTCCAAAATATGATCTAGACAGTGATGTGTCACAGATGAGATGGGTGTGAAATGGAGAGATAAGATACAAGGGCAGGCTATTAGAAAGAGCCTTCACTGAGCGAGCTAAAATACTGTATGGCATTAGATTGCATCAACAGTGATTTAAAGTGGTTGGGGATGTTTGTGGATATCAGAGTCTTAATAGTGATTGATGGCTCATGACTGAGAGAGCTCATTAGTAGTGGATTACACATTTCTCATTAGTGGTGTATTAGGCACATCTAGCTGTCACGCATTGACAAATTATAGGCAGGTTCTTTTCCGCTTAGAAACGTCAAACATTTGCCGCAAGCCAGCTTCTGTGATGGCATCTAAGAACAGATCTACCATTTTTTGTCTTTTTTCTATCTCATTTCTTATTAAATATATCACTAACAGAAATTGTTCTTGAATGACAGCCATTGACTAGTTAGCAACTCTTGTTTTTGTTGTGAGATTGACTTAGTTTGTTTTCCAGATTCATTCGGTCCAGGAGATAGTGGGCAAAGATGTGAGATAGTAACTCAGAAGTTATCAAACCTCGTATAGAATGACCTGATGTTTGTATCAATGTTCCCTATTGAAAAAGACAGTGGCTGCGTCCGAAACCGCATACTATATAGTACGCTAAAATCAAGTATGTGAGAAGTACCCGGATGACCGACTACTTCCGGCGAGATTCTGAAGTGCGCATCCCATGCACTCTGCGCTATCCCATGATGCCCCATGAGAGAATTCATGAACGGGAGTGAACCGACTCAACTGATGCGGGTAGGTCATGTGACCATGACAAAATGGCGGATGTAGTACGTCCGAATTCCATTCATACTGCTCACATTCATACTGTATAGAACGTACTTTTCCAATAGCCGAGTAGTACGTTTAAATTTAAATGCTGTACCAACTGAGAGTAGTAGGCGGTTTCGAATGCTGCCATTGAACTATGATCAGAAGGGGTGGGAATATTTGCCAATTAGTAGGATTTTTCACACTGCACTGAACCCCATGTTCTAATCATTCTGAACACTGCTTTTAACCCCAGTTATAGGAAAGTTTCATACATTTAGAAGCAGGTTTAGGATCACCTTACAGTAGGGGTGTCAAAATTAATTGTTTCTTTGGTGCACCGCAATGCAGACGTGAACAATTCGGTATCAGTTCAGTAATAATCATAACCAGTTATTATTTACTGACGTCATTTATCTCAAATGCGCTATGTCGCCGTAGCATAGTACGGCGAGGGAGGCAAGCACGAGTATTTACAATGCTCCAACTACTTAAAAACTCAGAAACTGTGCACAATTTCACTGCGTGTGTGTTTGCTGAACAGTGTTTCACTGACACTTACAGCAGAAGCCCCTATTTCACTGCGATTAAGAGAATGAAAGTAATCTCCATTTTTTTCTCTCTCTCTCTCTCTCTCTCTCTCTCTCTCTCTCTCTCTCTCTCTCTCTCTCTCTCTCTCTCTCTCTCTCTCTCTCTCTCACTGTGGCCCATGAGTGCATCTGTGAAGAGCGCCAGAATGTAAGAGCCAATTGCAGCCCTTTCTGTTGAGTGTGTGACCAATCAAAGGGGTGTAAGAAAGAACTTGGTAGACAAGGCTCAGAAACGAACGGGATATTTATATTTGTTTATTTGATATAAATGCTCGTGTTGTTTAAAGGTACAGTTTATATATCTGACTGTTTGTATTAAAGGACAAAATTGTTTTACAAATAGTATATAAATATATTTATACATTTTAATACAAGAATTGCTGTGCTGTGAAGAAAACTGTGTATGGAAAGAATCGTCAATGCACCGAGATATCGAATTGAATCGAATCGATGGCATGATAATCGTAACCGAACCGTGAGACCAGTGTAGGTTCACACCTCTACCTTACAGTTAGGCTTATGACACCCTGTTCTGATTGACACCACATTTGCAGTCAATTTCCCAAACAGTTACACTAAAACTCTAGATATGCAAACTTGGATGTTTAAAGAATCGTGTGCACCCCCACCCCCCACACTGCTCCCACAAGCAAAAACATCATAGTTTGGCAAGTAAACTATGATGTTTTTGTTTGTGTACTTGTAGTCGGTGTTGATGGTGTTACCAATAGTGTCAGCATTATTTACTTTTACTATTATCATTGCTATTTATACTTTTTAATAGTAAAACAAATCAATTAGTTCTGTAAGGACAGATAAAAATAAGCTTAAAATAAATACAAAGAAAAAAGAAGAGATGGTATTTGACCCAAAGTGTATAGGTGACCATTGTCAAGTGGTTGTACATGACCATCCTGTTACTTAGTCAGAGACCTATAAGTACTTGGGCATTTACATTGACAGTTCTTGACAGAAAACACACATAGAGTGGGTTGTTTTATAAAGCTGATCTTGAAAGCATTGTTAGATACTGTATGTATGGTATCACAGTGTGGTTTAGCAATCCATCTGTACAGTGTAAATCTAAGTTGATGCATCTCTTAAAGACAGGATGGAAAATTGTTGGGCATGATGAATATTTTAATCCTCTGGTTTTATATGAGAATCGTGTCCTCAATCAGGTGGAAAGGATTCTGATTGATCCAATTTGTTTTATTGTTTCCACATTATGAACTGCTTCCCTCTGGTAGGAGATATAGAGTCCCTAAGTGTAGGTTGAACCGATATGAGAAATCCTTTGTACCAACTTCAGTGGGTTTACTTAATTAGAGTTTATCTTAAGTAGCATTATAATTATTGTAACTACTTTATTTTGTATTGTTTTTTATTGTTTGTTTATATGTCTGCAGCAATATGGTGATGCCCATAACAAATTTCCTGTCAAGGACAATAAAGTTTCACTACTACTACTACTACTAATAATATTGCATTTGTTTTGTTTTTTCATAGAAACATGACTTTTATGTAAGACATCGTATATTTATATCTATCAAGTACACTCTAATATAGACTCAACGCTCTATCATTGATATTTTTAATGGATACAACTCTGGAAATTGCATCTCATTTAAAACTACATTCTCCAGTGAAATGTTCTCTGATTGTTCTGTATTTAATAAGCTAATTGTTTAAAGTCAGCATGAACTAAATGTTGCTGCAGACTTTTATTTGAAAATGATAATGTATTTCCAATTGAAATGCAATACTGGGTGGGGGTGGGGGGTTTTATTTTTGCTCTCCTCCTCTCATTGTTCACTTTCAACTATTAAACAACTTTAAAGGCAGTTGATGTTGCACAGTGTCCCAATGGCTTCTGCCCAAGATCTTATTGTGATCATACCATACAGTCTTGTGAAGTATCATAAAAGACTGTAAACGAACACTTACAAGATAAAGCACAGCAAAAGCACCATGACACCCTTAACAGCACACACAAATCGTCATCTGCATACGTTTTTGTTGCTTTTTAGCTTAAAATAATGTAATAGCTGCAAGTCTGAACAAAGAATTTGAGGGAAAAAGGCATTTATTTCCCCCTTCCTTGTGATATCCTTGTGTTTCACTGTAAGTCACTGTAAAGTGTTTGTTAAAGGAAAATTGTGTTTTAATTGTCAGGTAGTGAGGATGAATTAGCACGCCTGCAGTGTGTAAACTTTGAGATTTTTATCTTGTTACAAGGTATTTTTAGGTATCTTGTTTACATTGTAATCTCATTTACCTCGGCACTGGGGAGAGTTTTAATAACATGTGTTGTTGTTTTTTCCCTCCGGTGAGAGAAGTTTAGATCAGTTGCACAGTGGTGAATTATTTCAGCCCTGCTGGACTTGCTGGAGCTGTCTTGCATTAGTGTCTAATATCCTGTAGATTTGATCCAGGTTCATCCAGTCATGTTCTTCAGATCTTCGATGAGACAGACTGGTGTTTATCCCTCGTGTCCCACGTAAGAGTTCTTGGACCAGGATGAGTCTCGAAATTGGAAAGCCTCAAAGGCAACGAGTGGCCTCGCTTTTTTAATTGAACCACTAAGGTTCATGTAACCTTAACAAACGGGCAAGCATACACACACCTTCAATGCTCTGTTTGGACTGGATAAAAGCCTGAATGTGGTTCTTTCATGCCTGTCCAGTTCAAGCGATCTCTAGCACCCTTCGTTTTCACGCACAGGGCTTAGACCGGAAAAACACACACACACACACCGGCTGCCTTAACATTCATTTGATCAAACTCTCCATCTCCTTTTGGCCTTTTCTTTTTTGCCCTCCTACCCTTTATCCTCTCTTATCCTTTCATCTTATCCCCAGTTCTTCTGTGTCTTTCCTCTTCTCTCACTTTTTCTGTCTGTTTCATGCTCTAAGCTGAGCAAAGTGGGTAAATCTGCAGATCTGCTGACAGCTGCCTTTGAGAGAGGCCCACAGAAGGGGGGACAAATGGAGCACAGAGGTGCACAGACGAATGGAGCTTTGATTTGAGAGTTGTTCGAGGCAGTGGACTTGGGCACAGCATTACATTACATCAAATAAAGCTGTCGGCCCAAATTACATAGAATTGCAAGAAAATAACATTGCTTAGTTTCATCTTTATTTCCTCTTTGGTCTGTTCTTTATGTTTGAAGAAGGGATGTGGTTTCTGAAAGGTCAGTTTGCCCTCTAGTTAGTTGTCTCAGTGTCTGGCTGGCCCTCTGTCCTCTCTGCGGTGAGTGCTGCTTAGTCACTGTCTGATCCTCCTCTGGGCTTTCTCTTTCTCTATTTTCTTTCTTTTCTTCTTTATTCCTTTGTCTGCCTTTCTACTTACTATCCACCCTCTTTTCCTGCCATTTGCCTACACACCCGCACACCTTTTCCTTACTTACTTTTTTCCAGACTTTCTTCTTTCTTGAGACCTGGGGGATACTTCTCACTTTTTACTTTCCATGTTCTCCTGCATCTTGTGCACAGGTATGTCTCAGCAGCTTTCAACGTATACTCTACTAAAGACCAGTGTGGATGGTGGAATTTGACATGCAATACTCATACAATCTCAACGTTCATCTCTTCTCAGACATAAAAGTTGTCTTGCATGTGAAGTTAGTGCACAGACACTCCTGACAACAAAAATTACATCAGGACAATGCGCAGACAATCAAAGAACATGGATGACTAAAGCATACCATGTTACAAAGCTTAACCTACGTAACTGCCTGCTCACCTTCCTTTCTTTATTTCCTTTATACCCATCTACTGTAGGGAAATATTAATAGTTAATCAAAATTTGTTCAAATTATTTTAATATCCAGATTACATACATATTTACTTGTTGTCTTTGTGTCAAGTGTCAATCAGTTCAAGGAACATTAATTTCTGGTTATGAGAAATAATATTCTATACTCCAGTACTACTCAGAGCATGTTGCAAAAATCATCAAGACTAGGGACTCCCGTTATGAGCCAATCAGCGCAGAACTTCAAGTGTGATACAAGTCTTTAACTACATTAAACACCTAACTAACCTAACACACTCACAAATTTGGTATAGGAAGAGGCAATAAAGAGTGAAGAATATGACATTATAACAGCCTAAAGGAATCATAATCTACAGCCTGAAGGAAACATCATCACAACAGCTTCATAATTCAAATCACTTTTGAAAAAACTTAATAAATCTGTTAAAGAGAGCAAAACCTGCAGGGCTCTCTCATTTGAAAGAGAGTTCTGATGCAGTTTGTTGAGGCTTTGATTGATCTTTGTTGAAGTTTGTTGAAAACATGGCAAAACTTTAGCACAAGCTTAGGGTGTGGTTGAAGAAGATTTTTCTTGTAATTTCACGTTATCCATGCGTTATCCAACCAACCCATCTTCATAACCTCCTTCCTAAAGTAGATCTGTCTGCTTATCTGCCATTCTGACGATCAACTTGGGGCATACTCACACTAGGAACAGTTGCCTTGAACCGTGCCGAAGCACGATTGTCCTGGCCTGCACTCACAGTGCATTTTGTCTTCTGAACCTGAGCATGCCAGCGTCGTTGATGAGGCCACTGTTCAGTTTAACAAAAAGAGAAGCGCTCTTGCTCAGTACAGTGAACATTACTTTAGTTATATCATTTTAGTCGTTTAGTGTGCAGTGACACGCAGTCAAATATTTTGCTGATCAGATCCACAACTTTTGTTGCTCATAAATTATCATAAAAGTCTACGTGATGCAGATATTAGGAAGTTTGCTGAAGGTGCAGTGAGGGGTTTACGTCTTTAATAAACTACAGCTCGCGTTCATTAAAAAGGATTAAGAAATCAAAATGATACAGTCCCTTAAAAGTGACATAGTATCTTCAGTTTTGGGCTCAGGCATGCTTTGCACTTGCAAGCGTATTGCGCCAAAGCCTAACCGAACCGTGCTCTGGCACAACTCTTCGAACCGGGCCAGGGCTGGCCAACTGAATCACGCCTGGGCCAAATTTGGAGCACACACACTTGTCAATCAAACTGGAAAACGTGCCTGGGCACGGTTCAGATAGCATAGTGTTTTACAAATATTTGTCTACCCATCTTCCTACCTTAAGCCTCCTTTTTCCCAGTTCTTACCTACCTACCTAACTATCTACTTACTGGTAACTACCAGCTTAACTACCACCTTCATTTCATATCTTCACCTACCAGTATAAGCATTTTAATTGACTTTCTTCTATTCAAAACCTACCATTTTTCCATCCATCCATCCATCCGTCCGTCCATCCAGCCATCCATCCATCTATCCTTTCTTCTTTCCTTTACCCCCGCCCCCCCCCCCCCCCCCCCCCCTCCTATTTTCCAGTACCTTCCTGTCTTTGATTGTTTTCTGATTTTCTTTGTTATTGGTGCTGTGATTATCATTCTCATCACTATGCACAGGAGATGCATGCTACAGTGGAGGAAACCCACTGGTCTTTATGCTGGGTTGTGGGGAGGGGGTTCTTTTGGACAGAGTGCCCCTCTCTTGAACATTTTGCCTGAAAAGAGCTCATTCAGTTGAGCAGCACTGCGTCTGCAGCCTCCTCCCTCTCTCTGGCTGTGGATCATTGTCAGGCCTGAAAGGAGCTTTGACCGGTTCCAGACGACTGGTTCTGCACCATAAAATTCCAAACACATTGATAAATGGGCTTGCCCCAAAACATTGCAAATGCATTGGAATATCCCAGGGCTTTTTGGGATTGTCAGACAAGGAGGCAGTCAGTAAGTTAAGCAACGCAGACACTGCAAGACAGACAGAAAAAGCAGCTCCACTCAGATGAACTGAGAGACAAGCCAACAAGGTCAGACTGAAGGACAAGACATACAGTCTGATCACTCAGTTGTAACACAAAAGCTAGCATTGAGCTCATGTGATGGCATTCTGACTATATATAGATGAGCAAAGAATGTATATGTGTGGGTCTTTATTTCTTTTCGTTCTGCAGATGTCCATGGTAAGGATAATGTGTGATGCGTTCCAAAGATAGCAGTGTGTCCCTTGTAAAAAAAGAAACCATGCAGCAAAGGGTTGATTGTAGTATCTCTGCTTTCACTTTACACTTCACACCGTCCTCTGCTGCGCACATGGTCACGCACTGAAAGCTGGCTGTTGTCATCACCGTCACCCTTCGCCTGTTCTATAAGTTTGAAAAATGAATGTGCTTTTGAGTGCTGATCTTGCATTATCTATGAATCCAAGTTACTTTGGAACCCCTGAACTCCCACTTTTAATAATCCTCCTCTTCTCTTCCTCTTCTCTGCAGGGAGTTCCTCAGTTACCCTGCGCTAAGGCCCTATACAACTACGATGGCAAAGAACCGGGCGATCTCAAGTTCAGCAAAGGTGACATCATCATACTGCGACGACAGGTTGATGAAAACTGGTACCACGGAGAGATGGGAGGAGTCCATGGATTTTTCCCAACCAACTTTGTCCAGGTCATCAAACCTCTCCCACAGCCACCACCTCAATGCAAAGCCCTGTATGACTTTGAGCTCAAAGATAAGGAGGCTGACAAGGACTGCCTGCCTTTCTCAAAGGTGCTGATTTCTACTTGCATTACAGACAACCTTCAACCTTTTAATCTCCAATTCACACACATATTTTTCCAACCACAAGTTAATTAATGAATATGATAACATTTTACATTAGTTATTGCACAGGGGAAATAAAATGCACATTTTAACAGCTTTCCTTATTCAAAACTCATTCTATTGCCACAATTCTTTGTTGCATGTCAGAAGCACCATGAGCATTCATCAGACTTTTTGTCTTGTGTTCTACTGAAAGAGAAATAAAATGGGTTTGGAATGGCAGGAGGGTGAATAATTGGGTAAGCTAACAGCATAGTTTAATGTTGCAGAGGCAAAAAGAAACAATTCCTGCTATTTGCGACATAAGTGATGCAAGTTCCCCTCCAGCTACTTGTGTTTTGGATAGAGTTTTATTAAAAAAACAAAAAAAAACAAAAAACAATTGCCTGACATTCATGGATGCCTTCGAGTTGTACATTTTTTCTAAACTTTTTAACAACGTGCTGTAAAGGCTTCTGGCTTAATAACAAGAGATCTATTTTTATTTTTTATTCTTTATTTTTTGGTCTGCCCTCAGGATGATATTCTTACTGTGATTCGTCGTGTGGATGAGAACTGGGCGGAAGGCATGCTGGGAGATAAGATTGGCATCTTCCCCATATCTTATGTAGAGGTGAGTCATATCAGTTCATTTAAAACTGCTGTTGTTCCCTGACATTTTCATATTTGATGTTTTATTTTTAGATGCTGTATACTTAAGCACAGCTTTTATCTTGGAAACTTTTCAAGAGTTTGCTCTCTAATGCCCTTTCTTTCCATTTCTGTTGTCATCATACCCGTCAACCCTCCAGTTTTTCCAGGGATTCTCACGTATTTTACAATTCAAACCCACTATCATCCCATAAAGGTATTTTCCCATATCTCCATATACGTAACTCATACCGCCGAACCACCAAGGGACGCCACTTGCTCTTAAATGTGAATTTGTTCTGTGCTTTCATTTTATTTAGGCACGAAAACACTTTGAAATAAATATAAGAGCAGGATTCCCTTTCTTCCACTACAGGCACCTTCGGTCCTTCTATGCAATCCTCAAAACAGTTCATGTAAGCAGTGTGTGACTGTCAGACCCACTCCATATTGATAATTAGTTGCTGTTTCCCAAACGGATTCTGTACATGCGATTCGAAGCGCAGCAAAAGTGAACACTTTGGGTTTTGGGTGCGTGTTTGAACAGACATTTACACATATTAATGTAATCATGTCGATCTTGGTGGATTTTCTTTTAAACACAACAACTTTAGTCTTAAATAAGCATAAACATTCTGTTCATATGATCTTTCACCCTCACAGTTTCTTAGTTTTTGGTCATGCTGATCATAAGGAGCTCTCAAATTGTTGCTAATTATTTGAGCTGTATTGAACTCACTCTCGTCAGCCAGTACAATGTTCTTAATATATGCCCAGCCTTGTATCTCTTTTTATCTAACATCCCCAATCATGAAACGCTGTCCTCTTGAATCACTTAACATCAAACAAGCATGGCCTCAATTATTGTGGCCAACTCCACGTGTCGCTCTTAAAAGTTGCAGCATCTCAAGTCTCTCAACACCTCATGTCCCTACTCTCATAAACAACCTTTATGAACCCTGGCAGAGCCAGCGTGAGTTCTCCACCAGCCACGTGTCTAACCTGTGTGAAAAAATAACCATCAAAAGACATTCAAAAATAGCTTCTTGTCAGAATGGTGCTGCTTGAATAGCATATCTCTCATACAGAGTGAGAGAACGAGGGAGGTGAGGGGCGGAGGCTATGAGCTTACACAAAAGCACTGGCAATTTTCACTAAACCAGACTTTTTCCAAGTGAATGCTTTTGAGAAGGTAATCTCTAATACCAGTGACATTAAAAGTGACTCAGGTACTTGAAAGTGTAAAAGGGGGGAAAGGGTTTTTCTGTTCCCTTGTCACTTTCTGCCACCATAAATGTATGTTTTCAGAGAGTGACTTGCAAATTGAGCCAGGCATGTGTCTCTCTTAGTGGCCATCATCTGTGGAGTAGTTCATGTCTGTCGGGTTTTCAAAGGTAACGCTAGGATATGACGAACTGATCTCGATGATGTATTACATTATATTACCGCTAATGCTTGGTGAATCATGCGAAGTTACTGTCCTGTTTTTTAATTCAGGGTTTGCTATAGCTGTAGGTCTAGTAATATTGCTGTGCTAGTCATAAGGTTGAGGATGCTGAGGCCCTGTTTACACTAATACGTTTTAGTTCTCAGACACATAACTTTTGCTGCAGTTACGCCTTCCATCGACACTACACCAGAGATTTCGAGCTCTGAAAATGTAACACAAAAGCCTTTTGGAAACACTGAAGAGGCTGTTTTCATTTTAGAATGCTGCTGCTTTGTGTCAGTGTGTATGGGGGGGAAAACAGAGACATCTAATTGGGGCTTTTTCTCAATGTCAAGTACACAAAGTTCAGTCTTGCATTCGTCAAGTAAATCAACAGTGGGAACAGTGTACTTTATAACCTCATTCACATCCCCCAGACTACGTTGTTTCACTATCTTAACAATGAAATGAAAACATGATATAAGGAACTGCCTATAGTATTTTCACATATATTTACAACTTCACAGACACCAAAAATGTTGAGGCATCGTGTAGCTACATATTTATATCATCATCATCTTCACTGTATGCATATTTATAACAAAACTATAACATATATAACATAACTGCCTCCTTTTGTTTTCATTGAAAAAAAGGTCTGTCTCTTTTGCTGAATATCAGTTTTAATAATCAAAAATGGCCATTATACTGTATATGTATCACGTACAATAAGTTTATACAATATAGGAAATAAAGGCAAGCAATCAGTCAAATTTTCAGAATCTGTGTACGTGTTTACATATGTTAATATATTAACTTTGCGCTCAGCCAAAACATGTTACCTGAGAACAAGTAATAGATTCAAAAGACCAGAGAGACGTTAGATAGACGTTTAACAACTGTAGTGAGATGAAAACAGTCCGACGTGTGCTTCTCTCACCTGGGGTTCTGTGCTCAAAGCACCCACTGACTGCTTGGAGCTCAGATGTGTGCAGACGCTGCAGCTCATGCCAGAGTGTGTGTGGTGTCGCGTGATGTGCGCTTTCAGCAGTATAGTGTGGAATGAGATCTTTTCAGAAACGCTAAATGAAACGCCAGTGTGGACATGGATCATTTTAAAACTAAAATGTATTCACGTAAACAGGGCCTTAGTTTATCTTCTTTGTCATTATTATTTCTCAAGTATGTTTGAGAATATACTTTATGCTTTCAGACCAAAAGATTTTTAAAATAATGAGAAGCATCACGTTTCCAAATTTCTACAGATCCCACATCTGTTGTTTAGCGCTTGATGTGTAGTTTCTAACTAATGAACCTTGTATTGTTGTAATAATACATTAACAAATCATTATATATGGATAAATCCATAAATTCTAAGAATGTACTACCTGCACTGTCTACACCAGTGCTGTATACCCATTTAATTGATTCCTGTGATCTGAATCTGGCGTTTTTAGGTGAATTTAAAGTGTAGCGTTTTTCAGATGAGCGCTCTGATTGGCTGCTCTAGCTTGTGAAGAGGTAGGCGGTTGCCCAGGGCGATGGCTGTTGCTCTGTCATTAGCTGAAGACTCTCTGCTCATCTGCTTTTTAATTTCAGTTAAAGTCAGACATGGCCTGCAATTCCATCATACTCACTCCCCCACATACTGTAAACGGTCTTTGATTTACTAACTTTTCGTTAGCAACATTACAACGTTACAACATTTGCGCTGCTTTAAGAGATGTATATGGTCTTATCATACGAAAACAGTTTAAATTTGTCTTTATAATCTTAGACATTTTCTTAATATGGGCATCAAACTTAAGCTTTGAGTCTATAATGACACCTAGGTATTTTAATTCACTCACTTCCTTGATTTTCCTTTTGGTCAATTTGGATTTTAAATACATCTAGTGCTCTGTTTTTTTAAAGAAAAACACAATGAAACTGTTTTGTTGTAGTTTAGAGTTAAACAGTTGTCCTGCAGCCAGTGGGAAATACAGACTAGTTGCTTGGTTAACATTTCTGCAGCCTTCTGTGAAGTTTCTGCTGTTAGATAAATAATTTTCAGTTTGTTGCTCAAGTCAATTCTTTGTCCTTCATCTTGTTGCTATGCCTTTCTCCTGCTTTTATTCTGCATGGTTACCTCACTGCTTGTTACAATAAATTTAAAGAAAGCATCATAATTGTGGGCGAGGAGCTAATTCACATGGCATATTGAGCCTTGTTGGTCATAGGAGTCCTCTGGGTTTTAATCTGGCTCACCAATTTTTTTTAAAAGGTCAAAACTCTATGCACTATATGCTGTGAAATATTGTTCTGTTCACTCTCTTCAGTTTAACAGTGCGGCGCGACAGCTCATAGAACTGGACAAACCATCTGAAGGAGGAGGAGACTCTAGTGAAGGACCGTCCTCATCTTCCTCGGGCCCTCAAGCCAATGGCTCCCAGAAAGCCCCCGGGGAGAAGAAGAACAGTAAGAAGCGGCACTCCTTTACCTCACTGACTATGTCCCATAAGCCTTGCCTGGCTCCTCCACCACAGAGACACTCCATGGAGATCAGCGGCCCGGTTCTGATCAGCTCCTCTAACCCTACAGCAGCGGCCCGGATCGGAGAGCTCAGCGGAGGCCTGTCCTCCAGCGCACCTTCACAGGTGAGAGATCACACTCATTCAACATAGTTCAGTCCTACTGTCTTGTGGATTTTGAGATTTGATGGCAAAAAAAACATGTATGGATATGCAGGAAAGAAAGAGGAGGAAGCACAGTTATTATTTCAGCATGATGGGGGCTGACCTCTAAATGGGCTGTCTCTCATCCACTCTTCCTCTCTCTATGATATATATAGATTGGTACTCATACTGAGTGCTGGTGAGGACATCATCTCTCAGAGAGAGGATGAGCTTCTCAGCTGTGGCCATGGTTACACAGCCTGATGCATTCTCACACATATACACGTACACTGTCAGTAAAGCAGAATCCGCACAGATGTATTAAAAGATAGAGTCAAGAAAAGAAGAAAGTGGGGCTCAAATCTGACTTCAACTAATCCTATAATTTGCCTGGAGATTTTGAAAGTCCTGTCTCCAAGTATATGTGACATGAACACCTAAAACAACAAATCTTGACTTGCACCTACTGGGAGAAAATGTCCATTGTTTTGAAATGCAGAAAGATGTTTAGTCACTTTTTATTAGATAACCATGGTGGTTATATGCTTTTTGTTGTATAGGTAGTTTGTTTTATATATAAATGTATTTTAAGCCTGGATGACTCAGTTCAATTGAATTAAGTGTCTTTCATATATATTCGGATTATAAGCATGTGTAAGTAATATAAAACGTTCACATATCTTTTGCGAGTTTGTTATTTGAGATGTAGAACGCAAGGAAAGCGGCAGCATAAACAGACACTGCAGCGCTGGTGAAGATTGTGGCTGTTTACAGGGGTTTGACTGATAGATGTTGTTTACAACCTTATTTACGTCCTTGATACAACATACCATTAACGCTAGACACTTTGCATGTAATTGATACATTTTAACAAATTAAAATGCAGGTCGTGGCTCACAATCCACAGCTTCTTCTATTATGGTTGGAGCTGCTCCTTCTTTGAGGAGTTTTTTGCCGAATCCAGCACTGAACTGGGAGAGATTCTGAAAGCTGTCTTTTGTCAAATGCTAGCTATATATATTTTTAGAATTCTCTGGAACAAAATACAAATTAAACTGTAAGCACTTCTCTCTTTGTGTCCTTTGGAAGCCCAAATACAGAAACAGAAGAAGCTCTGTGAAAATGGCATCATTTGGACGGCATTTTAGCTTTCTCTGCTACATTATACACACCTTTGGCCACGCCTCTTTGCTGCGCGGAGTGCATGCATGTGGTGAATGCACGTAACCTGAAGCGTTTGTGATCTCACTAGCCTGGATGTATTTTTTTTAGTCCCCAAACTTTGTTCGCTGTAGGCTTTGCTAAGTTAACTCTGTAAAAGCCAATGTCTCCCTTTGCATTGAGCTTTAAGCATATTACATTCAGAGATGTTGTTTATGTTCACACAGCTACATTACACATCAACTAAAGTTTAAAATATGATATCGCAGTGGACCACCCCTTTAACTTATTTTATTAAACATATTAGAAATATTTAATAAATAATATACAGTTGAAACCACAAGTTTACATACACTCTGAAGAAAGGAACATAACCATTTTAAAAAAAAATGTCTAATGGTAAATCATACTAAACATTTACTATTTTAAGCCCATTAGGATTACCAAAATGATTTACATTTGCTAAATGCCAGAATAATGAGAGAATTTTTTTTAATTAATTTCTAGACAGTCAAAAGTTTACATACATTTCCTTGGTATTTTTAGTTTTGCTTTTAAACTGTATAACTTTGGTCAAATGTTTTGGGTATCCTTCCACAAGCTTCTCACAACAGTTTGAAGGAATTTTGGCCCATTCCTCGCACAGTCTTGCCTCGAGTCTTGCTCGCACAAGCTTTTTCAATTCTGCCCACAAATTGTCTATAGGATTGAGTCAGGGCTTTGTGATGGCCACTCCAAAACATTCACTCTGTTGTCCTTAAAGCACATTTTAACTAATTTGGCAGTATGCTTAGGGTCATGGTCTGTTTGGAAGATCCATTTGTGGCCAAGTTTTATTTTCCTGGCTGATGTCTTGAGATGTTGCTTCAGTATTTCTACATAAAGTTCTTTCTTCATGATGCCATCTATGCTGTGAAGTGGACCAGTCCCTCCTGCAGCAAAACAGCCATGATGCTGCCGCCCCCATACTTCAAAGTTTGGATGGTGAGCTTGTAGCTTTCCCCTTTGTCCTCCAAATGTAACACTGGTCATTATGGCTGAACAGTTCAATCTTAGTTCCATCCGACCACAGGACATGTCTCCAAAAATTATTCATTTTCCCAGTGTAATTTAGCAAATTGTAATCTGGCTTTTTTGTTGATTCTGGCTTGTTGATTTTCCCATGTTGTCACACAAGGAAGCAGTGTGTTTGAGGTTTTTCTTAAATACTATTCTACAGTTGTGGCTCCAATTAACTTAAATGTTGTCAATTAGCCAATCAGGAACTTCCAAAACCTTGACACCATCATCTGAGCTTTTTCAGAGGCATAATAATCTTATTGTATGTAAACTTGACTTTCAAGAAAAGTTATAACAATTTATAAAAAAAATCTCTCTCATTATCCTGCTATTAAGCATAACAGAAACAAATTTGATAATCCTAACTTACCTAAAAGAGAAAAAGTTTAGTCACATTAACATCTGACTTTTTTTTAAATTGGTTATGTGCCTTTTTATACAGTGTATGTAAACTTCTGGTTTCAACTGTAAGAACACAAGATGAAACTGTCTTTAAGAATTTTAAAGGGATAGCTTACCTCAAAATGAAAAAATACTGTTAATTTACTTACCTTCAGGTTGTCAGAGACATACATATTATGACTTTTTCTCTTTAATATTTCTTTGTTGTTGTTGTTGTTGTTGTTGTTGTTTACATTTTATTATTCACCAAGGACTAACTTTTCAGCTAAAAATCTTCTTGGCTTATCTGTTGAAGATTTTTGTTTCATTATTTTGGATGCCCTGAGAGTAAATTAATAGCACATTTTTATTTTTTAGTTAATTACCACTTCTATTGGCCAACAAAAAGGGGTTTATGTTATATTTTAAGTTGACACCATAATCACAGTTATCGAAAATGTTATATTCATTATCTTACCCAGCTCTACAGTAATGTGACTGTAGCAGTTGCTTGATCTTGGCACGTTACAATTAACCACTTGCAGAAACTGATAGAAACTGTATACACAATAACGAAATAGTAAGAGATTTTTGAAACCGTTTGAGCCTCAGAAAAATATCTTGTGCTCCTCAAAGATGGTAACATGTTACACTTTTTTATCGTCAAGTAACAGTGAAATACATGAAGTGCACAACAATAGTTCAGTCGCTAATCAATGCTAGCTAGAAGTGAAAGAAAAGCGAGCATCGTGTCAGACATCCTGCCCACACTCCAGAGCTCTGATGCTTGTCCACACCAGCTTACTGTTCTCTCCTGTTCTGTCAGCAGTTACTCTGTCTCATTCCACACAGTCCGACACGCTGTCCGAGTGTCTGAGATCAGTGATGCGTGACGGCGCTCCAGCACATCAAACACTCGCTCGCAGAGGTTACTGCAGCAGCCCTGAAATGACAGTCACTCACAGCTGTTCACTGGCTGCAGTCTCTGAGGAGATGCCGGACACGCATGTCATTTCATATGGATAATCGGTGGTGGGGGAGCTCTAACTTCCAGGAATGTGGCATTTCCTTCTTTAATTTATGGTTGCAGTGATTTAATTGAAATGACATTTACGTTCGTTTTAAGCATTTAAAGTGCCCCATTTATGCTTTTTTGAATATTAGTTGTCATGCGTGTAATGTCACTATTTTTTATTGGAAAGTATGTACAGCAAATAAAGCTATTATCTCCTAAGGGAATTGTGAAGTGCTGAAGGCAGTTTTCAGTAATTCCAGTTTCACCTTCATAACTGATCTATGCTGTAAAAGAAAGAGGCTAATTTGCATAATACTAGTTTGTGGTCTTCATTGGTGTCCCACAGCATCATCTAATTGGACCTGCCTTCAAATATCAACATAATGTTGAGAAGTAACATTTATCTCTAGACTAGGGATGCCATCAATTATGTTAAAAGGATTAGTTGACCCCTAAAAATAAATGTAGTTACTATTTAGTCACCCTCAATTGGTTTCAAGCTTTTGAGTTTGCTTTTTCTGTTGAACACAAAAGAAAATAATCGATTGATGGTAGAAACCGATAACCATTGACTTCCATAGTAGAAAAAACAACTACTAAACATTTTTTAAAAATACCTTCTTTTGTGTTGAACAGGATAAAACCTCAAACAGATAAATGGATGATGAGTAAATGATGACAGTTTTGGTTGAACTATTCCTTTAATAATGGTCGATTAAGCATAGACTTCCTTAAGGTGCATAGTTTTGAGTCATATGTGGCTATAACATGTCATAATGTAAGTGAGAAACGTCCCGATTTGACGGAGGTTTGGATTGATAAACTATTTCCCACCCTATTTGTTTCATCAGTGACCTCTGGCTTGACTTCATATTGGCTGCGTCCGAAATCGCATACTTCCATATTATATAGTACTCTAAAAGCAGCATGCGAGCCGAGTAGTATGTCTGAGTTCATAGAATTTGAAAAACAGTAAGCAAGAAGTACCCGGATGACCTACTTCTTCTGCCGAGATTCTGAAGTGTGCACCTGATGGATGCTACACTATCCTATCATGCACCGTAAGATAATTTATGAATGGGAGTGAAGCGATGCAACTGATGCGGGTCGGTCACATGATAATGACAAAATGGCGGATGTAGTTTGTCAGAGTTCCATTCATACTATTCACATTCCTACTGTATAGAACAGGGGTGCCCAAATTTTTTCTTATGAAGGGCCAAAAAGCTAATTTGATTGAGGGTGGTGGGCCAAAAGTAAATATACCAAACTCTATTACATTATAGTTGCCATGGGTAAATTCCTAATTTATTTAATAATTAAAAAAAGCTAGAAAACATGGATTTATATTAACTAATGTAGTATATGTTTTTTAATTGTATAGAGAACTTATTACAGTAGTAAAGCTGCACCTGTTTTTGCCTTGATTTGCTCGCCAATGTCTTCTGTGTTGTCCTGTATCCGATGAGTGCCAGTGTTTATATTTTAAAAAATACAACTTTTTTTTTTTTTTTTTTTTTTTGTAGCTCAGCACTAAAACAAACAAACAAAAAAGGTTACATTTAAATTAGTAATTATGCCTGCCCATCATTCTCACGCTCTTCTCAAATGGGATAGTGGGCCAAATCACAGGTTATCAACTTTGGCCTGCGGGCCATAGTTTGGGCATCTCTGCTATAGAACATACTTTTCTAAAGGTCGAGTAGTAAATTCTAATTCAAATTGAGTACCTACTGAGTAGCGATTTTGGATGCAGCCATGGTAAAATCAGTGCCATTGTTACTGTATTACTGTGTGTACAATCATCGAGGATTGAGAGCTGAATGTCAAATATGCTATTGGAAGTTTGGTAACAATAGAGGGACCATCTGTCCAATCAGAGCAGAGTAGACTTTCAGAAAATGGAATCACTTTTTCACAGCGTAAACACATCAGTCAATGATTGTAGAAAACATGCTCGGTGTATTTGCAGAAACAATGTTGAATTGTTGCAAAGTGCAAGTCAAGCAGAAAATTACACTCTAGTCTGCTTGGTCTACAAACCTCTTTGAATTTTAAGACAGAGTGAGACTGCGGCACAGAATAAAGCTGAGCATGCCAGCGTTTGATGTTTCTGCGATTGGCTCATAATGTATAATAACCCAGTGTAACAGCATCTTGTTTTTTTATATGTGCATCTGTACTGCAAACCCTGTTCTTGTGTTGGTGTAGGCTTATCGACTCAACGTCTTTGGCAATAGAATATTTTACGTAAAATGAAATCATGCAGTTGAACCGATCTAAAGAGTTGGGATGTACAGCGTGGACAGTCATTCATTGGACTGACAGTGTGAAGCTACGGAGTTTCAGGTTGTTTTGACAAAGAAATAATACAAAAAACTACTTAAAACATGAAGGCAAGTCTTGTTTATGACCCAACACCACATTTCAAACATGTGTGACTTTGAAACCTTTTTGGTAGTGAAGTATATATGAACATTAAAAAAAGTCATAAAACATCAATCCATTCTGTCAGTTTCATTTAAGCAATTAAAAGCTTTCATTTAATGGTTGTTAGAATTGAAGTTAGCTCTATCATAAGCAGTGATGTAAAGTAACAAATTACAAATCCTTAAGCTACTGTAATAGAGTAGTTTTTTTCTCAGAAATTGTAATTTATTTAAAAAATCTTTCAAAATGTGTACTTTTACTTTCCCTTGAGTACATTTTTAGTGCAGAATTTTTACTTTTTACTTCACTACCTTTATTTATCCTGCAGTCACTACTTAATTTTTTCTTGGATTAGAAAAATTAGTCCTGTGTTTTCTGTTCAATCAAATCATATTATCACATACAGTAGAAGGTAAATCGCCTCATAATGAACTACCTTAAGACATGGGCGATTTATGATTGCAGCAAACTGTTTGGAAGCATTAAAAGTGTCCAAGAAAATGTCCAAAATCGTCACACGCAGTATGCTCTATTTTGACGATCTAGATGCAAAGTCTAAAGCGCAGGGTGCAAAAGCAATAAGGGCGTGTCAAAACCCACTTAAAAATCTGCTTTGCGCCGCATGGTCTAACAGAGTTGAGCTTATTCTCTTAATGAGTTATAAGTATGTTTTGAGAATAAACAAATCAGAGTCTCATCTCCCATTCCCTTTAAGAGTCAGTTGCTTCGCGCCATAGCGCATTTGGTATTTACATGGCGGACTTTGTAGTGGAAAAACTGAACACTTCACTAGCGAAAAAAACAGTTAAACAGACTATCTGCAGCGTGAGAATGAGAGATGAGCCTCCTCATTCTTTACAATCACATTCACTCTCTTCCGTGGATAAGGAAAGGTGTTGTACGCACAGACATCCATTAGCCTACATAATTAATTTCGTTTGTTAAACGCAAAGATTAAACTTTTAAACTTTTTCTTTACTTTATGATGACCAAAAGGGTCTTAAGCACCCAACAGACCGCAACATGACGCCAGATTGACATTATGCCCCAACGTTGTGGGGATATTGCATTCTGTTTGGAAATGAAAATCAGGTTTACTTCAGAAACCAATGTCAGGCCTACGTCAATGTCCAACATCTAATGATGTTACATCTTGATGTTGTGTAGACGTTACCACTATGACATCATGTTGGATTTTGCTTGCCATACCTGATGAATAAATGTCAGACGTCAATAAGACGATGGTTTAAGATGTTGGCTCGATGTTGGATTTTGTTCACTTCCTAACACAACCTAAAATCAACCAAATATCAGCATCATTTGACGTAGTTATTGGACATCAAAATAACGTTGTCCTTAGACACTGACTAGACATTGAATTTTGTCACCTGACATCACAATCTAAATCTAACCTAATATTAATGTCTTATGATGTTGTGTGCCTGCTGGGCTATAACTAGATGCACTACAGAATGTTACGTTTACACACATCCACAAATTACATGTAAATGCACCAACTTTTTACAGTGTGATACTCACTACTCTTGAGTAATTTTAAAAGGGCTACTTTTTACTCATACTTTGAGTAATATTTACAGCAGATACTTTTACTCTACTTGCACTACATTTTTAGGCAAGTAATGGTATTTTTACTTAAGTATGATTTTTCAGTACTCTTTCCTTTTTAAAGTACTTACCAAAAATGTCTCTTGTGTTTTTAGTAAATTACTGAAATGATGAAAAATGACCTTATAATTCTAATTTTATAAGATATTTCCAATTCAAATAGTTTATTTTCTCCTTTTAGCATCTATTTAGAATTGCCATCACAGAAATAAATAATGTGTTACAGCAGATTAAAATAGAAAACTTTTTTTTAATTGTAATGTTAATTCACAGTTTTACATTTATGCTATTATTGTTATCAAATGCATGCAGCCTTTGTGAGCAGAATGGATTTTCTTTCCAAAACTTTTGGACAGTGTAGACTATATTTTATTTTGTATACTTAATATTTTTTTTTGTTTAGCTGCCAATCTTGTCTTTGGCAGCATAAAAAAGAGCAGTATTTCTAACAGTCCTGGCACCCCAAGTTGCATTGACCTGAAACTGTCGAAGATGCAACTTCAAGTGGAACGTTTGAAAGAACAAATTCTTGAACCAATATCTCCATGCAAGTGTGGGTGTATTTGACCAGTATTGTAATCTTAATGCTAACCAGAAAGTCTATTTTTTCCATAATGTATGTTCCATTAATGC
>LR812538.1:27716463-27841288 GCA_903798195.1 Danio kyathit
CCCGGCTGGGTCAGTTGGCATCTCTGTGTGGAGTTTGCATGCTCTCCCCATGATCGCGTGGGTGTCCTCCGGGTGCTCCAGTTTCTCCCACAGTCCAAAGAAATGCGCTATACTGTAGGTGAATTGAATAAGCTAAATTGGCCATAGTGTATGTGTGGGAATGCAAGAGTGTATGGATGTTTTCCAGCGTTGCGTTGCGGCTGGAATGGCATCCACTGTGTAAAACATATGCTGGATAAGTTGGCGGTTCATTCTGCTGTGGCAACCCCTGATTAATAAAGGGACTTAGCCGAAAAGAAAATGAATGAATGAAACTGCAATCAAACCATTTGTTGATCCCCATTTTTTTCTTCAGCATCTTTAGAAAATTCTGAGAGCAAAGCAGATGAAGTGTATCGAAAATAATAAAACCCTATTTTTAGAGCAAAAACACCCCTCTCTTGTTGGCCTGAGAGGAGAGAAGGACATTAAATCAGAGTCACTTCCTTCTCTCCCCCGCTCCTCATTTAAAGACAGGGACTAATTCATCCAGTCTCTATGGGACTTTCCCCTTTCTCTTTCCATTTCTTACAGCAAAAGAGGTGGATAAGCTTGAACGTTTTATGCGTTTAGCTCAAATTCTAGCCATAAATTACAGTTTGACATCCTTAGCTTGTTAACAACACCAGCAT
This sequence comes from Danio kyathit, assembly GCA_903798195.1. Lineage (NCBI taxonomy): Eukaryota > Metazoa > Chordata > Actinopteri > Cypriniformes > Danionidae > Danio > Danio kyathit. The sequence continues at coordinate 27,717,135 of LR812538.1, forward strand.
CTGCTACAATTCAGAGATATTTAGATAAAATCGCACTTCAAAGGAATTCACTGAACTTGTATACATTCTGCGTTCATATGCGTGCGCATGAATATGAGCTTCTAACTTAAATCACATGCAAGGTTATCGTCCATCTGTTCTTACCAGTCCATTGACATACAGTAAATCAGAGTATACATCGCTCGTATTAAGTGTATCAAGACACTGCTATGTTTAGAAAGGGTTTCACAGCAGTCATTCCTTCCAGATGTGTAAATAAATACTTTCTTTACCTCGTAAACATGGAGCTTTTAATGTCATTAATCTTGTGCTGATGCCAGGTTAAACACAGAGAAGGTTACAAGCAGCTCGGGGTGTTGATTGTGTTGTTACAACATGCGTGTGCGGTCACGGTTTTGAGTTTTGGAGCTGTACACGAGGCCTAAACAAGAGTCCTGATATTATTTATGAGGGTGTAAGTCAGAGCAGCTTCCCCTCAGGCGCAGACTCTCTCACACCTGAAGAAACTGCCGGATCGGAGAGGCCTAAGGTTTAGCTGCAAATCAGCGCAGTACATAAAATTTTCACTTGCCAAGCTCCGACACTGTGTTTGACTGTGGGAATGATGAAGTTGTCATAAAAAATAAGACCGCATTATAACTCAGGATGTGAATGACAGTTTTCTGGGAATTTTTCCAATGATCAAACGAGGGTTGTCACCTGTCTGGATCTGCAGATATGATAATTTATTTATTATCTGGAAGAGGAAGAAGAAGATGGAAAAAAAGAAAGAAATAGTGTTTTCTCATAGGATCGGTATTTGAGCAGTCCTCTCTGTTCTTGTTTTTTAGCCTTATAGTCTTGCAGATTTCAACACCTGCTGAGTGAATTTCATGTTTGAGCTGATTCTTTTAGATGGTTTGCAAAAAGCACAAAATTGTTCACTTAGGAAATGGATCGATCTATGAATGTCCAATATTGACTTTCGTTTTAAGTAACAATAAATGTAACTTCTACAGTAGTGCCATCGAGAGCATCCTGGCCTGCTGCATCACTATGGCCCCGTTTACACTAGTACGTTTTAGTTTTAAAACGGCGTTTTAGAATGAAAACGATTCGCATCCACACTAGCGTTTCACCCAGCGTTTCTGAACAGCTCTCTGTCTACACTAAAACGGTGATAACGCACATCACGTGATTACACACACACTCTCTGGCATGCACTGCAGCGTGCTTTGAGCGCATACCCATATGAGAGCTGTCCTCGTCGAACTGTTTATCAAGAATCTCACTATATTTGTTAAACGGGATATTTAATTAATCTTGTTGTCTATATCTAACTACGTGTTCCCCGACTTTGGTCTTTTGAATCTATTACTTGTGCTCAGGTAGGTGTTTTGACTGAGCGCAAAGATAAGTTAGGTTAATATCTTAATTAATGTAACCGTGGACACCGATTCCGCACATCTGACTGATTGCTTGCCTTTATTTTCTTTATTGTATAAACTTATTGTGCGTTATACTTTTATAATGGCCATTATTAATTATTAAAACTGATATTTAATGTAAGAGAGGGTATGTTTCGTATTTTTAATGAAAATAAAAGGAGGCAGTAATGTTAGGCTCCGTTTTGTTATAAATATGCATAAAGATGACGCTCATATTATGAAGCCACCTGACGCCTCAACATTTTTGATGTCTGTTAAGTTGCTAATAATATCAAAATTAAAATAGGCAGTTCCTCACATCATGTTTTCATTTTATTGTTAAGATAGTGAAAGAGCATTGTGAAAGAGCATTGTGAAACAGCGTAGCCAGGGTGATGTGAATGACTTTATAAAGTACACATTCGGGAGTTTGTTTTCCTTATCAATTTGCGAAGTCTGAACTTACAAGAAGAGGATGCAGGACTGAACTGTGTAAAGGCTAATTAATATTGAGGGAAAAGCCCCAATCAGAGAGGCGAATGTCTGCAGCCCCACCTCCGTTTTCAGATGTCTCCGTTTTCCCCCATCTACACTGAGATGGAGCAGCAGCGTTTTAGAATGAAAACGGCCTCTACAGCGTTTTTAAAACGGTCCGTTTTCGGGGCTCGAAAATTCCGTCGTAGTGTGGACGGATGGCGTAACTGTAGCAAAACTTATGCGATTTAAAAAGAAAACGCATTAGTGTAAACAGGGCCTATGTGGTACGGAGCCTGCACGGCGTCATGTTGGAAGACTCTGCAGCACATTGTGAGAACAGCCGAGAGGTTTATTAGTGTCTCTCTCACCACCCTCTCAGACATCTACCACTCCCGTCTTACCTGGAAAGCCATCAGGATTGCAAGTGACCCATCCCACTATCTCACCGCTACTTCAGCCTGCTGCCGTCAGGGAGGAGACTGCACAGTCTCTGGGCCAGAACCAGTAGGCTCAGGGACAATTTCATCCACCAGGCGGTCTAGAGACTCAACTCAGCTACTATAAACACAGACTGAGGACTCACTCCAATGTTTGCACCGTAGGCTGAGAGGACTGTAATTTCATCTTTGCTGTATATCAAGAATGTTCAGCATATTTGACAATAAAACTAATTTGACTTGACATGATTTAACAATACTTTTCTCATGTGTTTACGCTTCTGTTGGCTGCATAGGCCTGTCTTAGATAATTATATATGACACTAAGAGTGCATGTCCACCGAAGTGTTTTTGGGCACTATTATACAATTGGCACAATGTTGCGCCAGGTGCAACGGAAGTGTTTTCGCACTAGTTTCAGCCCAACATAGGTATCATTTTCACGTTTTGTGAAAAGGTGCATTGTTGATTCTTTGCTATTTTCAGGGAACTTAAATAGACAGTAAAGATGTCAATAAAAGTCAATGTTATGCCGAGTTCAGACTGCATGATTTTAGCACTGATTTTGACTTGCCGACAGGCTTTGAGATATCCCCGACAAATGCCTGAAATCACAGGCAAATCACGTGAGTAACAATCACACAGTATGAACTATCAAAGACGCGCTCCGAGAGAATCGCCTATAAATCGCCTACACCTGTGAGATATTTGGCATGCTAAATATCTGGAGCTGCGATTACCTAGGGCCAATCAGAGAGCAGCATCCACTAGTGTGGGTATCTACAGGCCAGCGGGAGGTTGGGGAAGAAGTTAAAAGTGCCTCTTCTCAGTCTATTTGGACTCAAGAAAAGGAGAAAAAAATAGTGGAAATTTGGCAGGAGCACTCGTGTCTGTTTGACATGTCATCTGAGCAATATCACAACTGAGGCAAAAAAGAAAAAAGTTGAGGAGAACTACTGACACGACTACTTTGAAAATCGTGCAGTCTGAACTCGGCATAAGAATGCATGTCCACCGAACCTTTTTGGGCACTATTATACAATTGGCAGAATGTAGTACCAGGTGCAATGCAAGTGTTTTTGCACTAGTTTTGTTTTCTTGTTCTGTGCTTATTACACACACACAGGAATGCACAACAACACACAAAAATATAGTTTTACAAATATATTTTTATTGTCACCATATAGGAGCATAGGAAAGTATGTGTGTTTGGATATTGGACATAGTTTTTTGACCACACTTCATAGTTTTTGTTTAAGGCACTGTCCACACGAACACTGGTATTTTCATAACTGCACTTTTTTTTACACGCAGTTTGGGTGTTTGTCCACATGAAAAAGCAGTGTCAGGTAACTGAAACCACAACTTTTTGAAATCTCTGGCCAGGGTGAAGATTTATCAAAACTCGAAGTGTGGTCATGTGGATGCTAAAACCGGAGTTTTAGCCTCATGACATCAACATGTGCACTGTTTTCTCCTCCTTGATTGGCCAAAATGGCTGGGTTCATACCTAACATTGCAAATTCTGCTCATTCGTGGCAAATGAATCACGTATTCCGCATTGTTCAACCGCAGGACGGTTCTCCGACTCTGTACTCACATTTGAATTGATATAAATGCAATTAGGCGCAGTAGGTAGTGCTGTTGCCTCACAGCAAGAACGTCGCAGGTTCGAACCTCGGCTGGGCTGGGTCAGTTGGCGTTTCTGTGTGGAGTTTGCATGTTCTCCCTGTGTTTGCGTGGGTTCCTCCGGGTGCTCCGGTTTCCCCCACAGTCCAAAGACATGCAGTACAGGTGAATTGGGTAAGCTAAATTGTCCATAGTGTATGAGTGTGAATGTGTGTGTGGAAGTTCCCAGAGATGGGTTGCGGCTGGAAGGGCATCCGCTGCGTAAAATCGTGCTGGATAAGTTGGCGGTTCATTCCGCTGTGGCGACCCCGCAAGGGACAAAGCCGACAAGAAAATGAATGAATGAATAAATGCAATTAAATATACTTAATTCCCCGTTTGAAGTGAACCAAGTATAAAAGTGTCATTACCGCCACCTGTTGGTTCGGCATGCCCATAACATGCATCACAGTGCGTTTTCACGTGGACAGAGATTTTTTTTTTAAATCAAAAGCGGGGAAAACTCTGTTTATAAAAATACCCGTGTACATGTGGACATGACCTAAATGCACTTTAGACCCTACTGTATGTTCTTCAAAAAACGCTCACTAAGTACTAATCTAACTGTTAAACCTTTTAAAAGACAGAGGGTGCTCAGTGTTTTGTTTAAAACAGACGTTTAGTGCCTCCCAACACTGCTGCTGTTGTTGGAGCTTTCAATAAGAACAACTGAAAAAAATACACGTTGATGAACACCCACACTAAAATTACCAGTATGTGGCAGCAAGTTATTTTTTATTAGCGATTCATTCAAATGATTAATTAAAAAAGCTGATTCGTTTAGAATCAAAGCAGGTAAATGTCTTTATGAATGGTTCATTGATTAAAATACATTTTTCAAACAAGTATTCGTCTGCAGTGCTGCTCTGAGATGAACAAATGTCAACTCTTATTTCAGAAAGAACTGCAGCTACCTGAGTGTGCTGAAAGCAGCTATTAATGATATTGACTGGCATTCTCAGGCTACATTTGCATGTGCATTGTGTTTAGCACAGCCGTGTGCTCTTTATTATGGTTCCTTATGTGTCGATCAAGCACAGACTATTTTCTTTAACCAAATATTACAAGCAAAAGACTTACAGAAATAAATAAGCACTTTGGAAGCAAATTGCTGTTGATTTGTTGAACATCACAACAGTTGTTTATATAATTTCTAAATGTTCCTGAGGTAAAACTGACTGAATAACACTTTGACAAACTCTAAACATATTTGGTAAATGTTTCTACTTACTTTAATATGCATGCACATCAACACAACACAAAAAGAAAACAGACTCTCAAAGGAATGAATAAAAATCAGGGGTACGCTTACAGTTCTGTCACTGATATTCTGCTGAATTTATACTGTCGCACATACCTTAGGCTAGATCAAACTTGTTTAATTTGAGTATGCATGGAGCATGAAATTATGTACACTGTTTTTGTAGTTAAAAAAAAATTAATAAATAAAAAAAAAGTTGTTAAAACAACAATTATTGCAGACAATACATTTTATTTATTTGCAGCTAAAATGTCTCAAGATGTCTCCAGAACAAGAGTAATGAAAGTGTCAGAGTTCCAGTGTCAAAAGGAAAACATGTTTTTTGTGTGTGTGTGTGTGTGTGTGTGTGTTTCTGGACTCACAGTGTGTTTTTATAATAATGTCTTCTTATATATAAGGAAATTTTCTTTCTCAACTCATGACCCCTTTAAGTACATTAAAAATATGTTTTAAAAGGAAGTACTAATATTTTGGCTGGGGTAATATTTTATTAAAGTATCTATGTGTTAGCTGATACTGGACATACACTTGTGTGTGGGTATTTCCAGTGTAAAACTGACTCGGAAGACTCAAGAGTTTTAGATAAGACACTCCATTAACAGACCATTATCAGACTGAGAGCAAGGTAGCTGCATCAGTGTTGAGTGTGTTTCTGATTGTGTGGAAGTGGTGTGATAATGCTTTTTTTTTTTGGAGTGAAGTACAAGTAGTTTTTGACCTCTGGGAATAGGTCACTTCTGCGGTGCTTCTTAAAAAATCTTTGTGAAGTCAAGTATTCGTTTTTTGGTTTGTTTCTGTTCCACCTGCTGCCATCATCCTGACTGCACTTTATATCAGGGATGATGTGTCTCAACACAAACGAATGAACAACAAAAATCATTCAGTACCCATCTGCAAACTCCACTGAAATCTTTCATTTCTGGGGTTCATTTAGCCAGATTAAGAGCTCATAAAATGTGCTCGTTGTTCTAGTTTCTGACAAGCTCATATCTTTCGCAATGGCAGTAAAAGCTAATAGGAATTTAAATGATTCTCAGACGAGTGAGGAGGGTGCAGGATTAAGTTAAAACACAAGATAATGGCTACTGTTTCCTAAATGAAAGGAAGCTTCTTGCTGTGTAATGGTTCTTTAAGGGGTGAAAAGCAGAAGGAAGCGCCTATATCTAAAATCACCATAAAGACTCAAGACAAAATCGCATTACACTTTATCAAGCTTCTCTTTCGCTAAAAGGATCCCTCAGGAACACATGATAATAAGAATGAAAATCTGACTAATTATGTGAAATATTAGTCCTAACTGGAGGGAACATGTAGGTGAAAACAGAGATCTTCTAAGGTCATTTCCCTCTACAGTCCTCCAGCTTAGAGCTTCTCAGCCTCGGGGTTGTGACCCGACATGGTCATATAATGCATATGGGATTAATATAGGCAAATCTTATTTGTGGAATATGTGATTGTATTGCTATTATTATAGCAATATATTTTTCCTGCTGTAATGTGAAATGCAAGTCCTATGGACAGCATATGTTAATGAGGAACCAAGACTTTATTAGGAAATGTATTGATTATTTTTGCCACTACTACATTTATTTTGTTTTATTTTATTTCTTTTACAGTGTACCCTCACCTTGAGAAGACATCTTAATGAGGATAATTATGGTCAATAAATTCTTTCTTTCTTTCTTTCTTTCTTTCTTTCTTTCTTTCTTTCTTTCTTTCTTTCATTTATTTATTTATTTATTTATTTGAATATATATATAATATACTCAAATAATTACTTTTAAAAAGTAATTTAGGTAATATTATTTGAGTTACTTTTTTTTTAAATGTAACGCTAGTTACTTTTTACCTTGCTTACTTTGCTATTACAAAACATATTGCAGAATAAAAATGACCTTAGTCAGGTTGAATCACACACTTAATGAGAGAGTGTGCTGAGAGGGAACAGACAGTCGGCTCGCACTCATTATAATCATCAGGTCTTTTTTTTACAGCAGATGATTCAGTGTACTGTTCTAGTAACTGAATAACTCACAATATGGGTTTATTTAGAGTCAGAGGGGGTATCCGGTATGTTAGTACTGAAGACGCAAACCGTTTCATGACAACTCCGTTTAATTTAATGAACTGGTTCGACCGGTTCACCTAGAACCTCTGGTTAAAACAAACGATACATTCGCGAATCGCCTGTCATCACTACAGTCAGAAACATCAACAATGACAGGCCGGAGACTTGCATTTTTGCTATGGATTCTTTTTATTTTGAACTCATAAAAGGAAAGAAGTGGATTGTTGTTAAATGTAGATTATGTAAAACTGTTGGCAACTGTCAGAAACATGACATTGAAAAAACAACAAAAAAACTGGATGCAAAGCACTACACCGGCACCCCACCTCCAGCTAAACAACAAATGATTAATATCAGCTCACGTTCTCCAGGTAAAATGATTAATTCGACCAAAAAAAAAAATATATATATATGGTTATTACTTTTATTGTTGAGGAGATGCAGCCACTGTAGAAGCAGCTACGTTTTGTAATATAGTAAGATTTTTTTTCTTTTGGGAAACGATTTACACATTTGTTAAGGCCACATGAAGAAATTTATTCAATGTATAAGGCTCAAAGATTTATTCTGATTTGGGGATTTTTTTTCATCTTACTGTTCTTTTTGTTATTAAACATTTTAAAGGTTTAAAATCGGTCAGTATAATAGATTTAATATAAATTATTTCATGTTAGTACTCTCAGACTTTATTGCAATCTTTATCTCAAAAGATTTACTTAACTAATAACACAAAATGTACAAAAGTAGCAAACACAGTACATGCTGTCATTAATCTCTACATATACAACATGTAGCTCTGAGTTCAGAAAGTTCTCAAGATTTATTTTTATCCTACATTTAAAGGTCAATTAAGGTGTAGGTTAAATAGGTGTCTGTTAAACGCAGAGCTTCTCTATAAAAAAAGGTGAAAAAAACACCTGCAAGGTCTGAAAGAGATCAAACCTCAGTCAGGTAAGGAAAAGTAATGCAAAAGTAATATAATGCATTCATTCATTCATTTTCTTTTCGGCTTAGTCCCTTTATTAATCCAGGGCCTCCACAGCAGAATGAACCGCCAACGTATCCAGTACGTTTTTACGCAGCGGATGTCCTTCCAGCCACAACCCAGCTCTGGGAAACATCCACACACTCATACACTATGGACAATTCAGCTTATTCAATTCACCTGTACCGCATGTCTTTGGACTGTGGGGGAAACCGGAGCACCCAGAGCAAACCCACGCAAACACAGGGAGAACATGCAAACTTCACACAGAAATGCCAACTGACCCAGCCAAGGCTCGAACCAGCAACCTTCTTGCTGTGAGGCTACAGCACTACCTACTGCACCACTGCGTTGCCCTAATATAATGCATTACTTTCCATAAAAAGTAATGCAATTAGACAGAGAGAGAGATAGAGAGACTTACAGTTACACTTACTGTATATAATGACATTTCATGTGTCTAAACTGTCACAATTAATTATTAGATAAAATGTAAAACTTGTGAGGGTATATTTACATGTACTTATTATAATTTTTTTATACATGCAAACTTTCCTGAAGAATTTGCTTGAAAAGTGTTTACCAAGTTCTGAAATTAGCTCCAAACAAACAGTTTTAGCTTGTTTTTGTTCAAAATGATGTCACCAGTATAATGAGCCCTTTAGACCTGATATAATAATAAGAAAAAAACTTGCCCATAAGTTTAACTATATACAACCTAAATAACAACAAAGTCATTTTTCAACACAGCATAGAAAAGAAGTACATCTAAAAAAGAAAAGTATATGTTTTTTTTATGTAAATATGTGGTTAAAGGCATATAACGTACTATATTATAGAAAATATTAACAGTATTGAATATGTAGGGACTGCAGGAATTGCCATTTCAAAAAATGGCATATGTTCCAATAAAAGGTGAGATACTCTTCTCAAACTCTATCCACATATGGACAAAAAGACCTTGATTTAAAGTCACCAATACATGTTTGTTTTAAACAAGCAGCGTAAAAAGCCCCGCATGTGTCCACCAGGTGCTGAATTTTTTGCAGGTGCACTGTATTTTCTCCCCTCGCAGGCCATCATTTCCTCCATCATTTGACACAGAGCCTCTGGTCAGGATACATATTAACATGTAAAGATGGGAGATGGGTTGGTGCGGGGGATCTGATTATGCCGGCTGTGGCCCGGGGAGGAATGTTGGCGGGGAACGGAGGCGAGATCAGGGCAGCCGGGAGCCTGCTGGGCAGATGGGATAGAGACAGGGGGAAAAAAAGCCATCAACTCTTTCTGCTCTCTCAGCTCCTATGTCTACAACAAACCCTCTATTCTCACCTTCTCACAGTAAATATATGTTCAGCCCCCTCCGAAGACGAGTAAAGAAGCTCAGAGACCATGACTGAGGGTCTCAAGACACGTGGTTTTCCTCCTGGAGAGTTCAGAAGAAAAGCGATGACAGGGTTTGTGAAGAAGCCATAAATGAAAACGGAGAGCATGTTTATGTTTAAGCTCATGAATTGCATTGTGTTGAAATAGACTGGAAAAGCTGGTCGCATGGCTATATATTTTCCCTCTGAACCCTGAACGGATATTTGCAGCTTGCAAATGAATCACAGATAATGGCAGTCACGTCTTGTTCTTTTTGCATGTACTGGTGGTCGACTTTTTTTGTGAAGGGGTGTGGGCTTTAAAAAGCTTTAATCAAGCGTTAAAATGAGTCTCAAAATGGCATCTGCACAGCCACTGGCTTTATATTCCCGGCGAGAGCTGAAATAATAGCCTTGCAGTTAATGTGAGCTTTACAGCAGCCCAGAGGAATGTGAGACAGAAGGTTAGAAGATGCTCCTCCACACAAAGGTCACCTTAAATCCACAGGTCAGAATATTTTATGCTTCCCATGACAGCCATTGTGATTTTTACACAGCCTTATCACTGGCTGTAATTATACTGTACATACTGTTTCAGAACAGCACTGTGAAAGAAGCTCTTTTCGTTGTCTGTGTCAAGTAATTAAATGATCATTTTTGTGTTGTGTTTGGTGTCTGCAAATACAGGTCTTTGTGTGAAGGCAAAAAGTAAGTAATACTGCAGATATTAAAGTTCAACGATTGTCTCCGAATGTCTTTAAAATGCACTAAATTCATTGAGCCAATGAATTTTCTATTGTACAAACTCAGTTTAAACTATATTCTTAGGAGGAGCACTTGAAGCATGAGGGTTTATATATTTGAGCATATAAAATTACATACTGTAGAACATAAAGTGTTTGCTAATAGGGAGCAATTGTAACTTTTTTGGGCAATATTTTAAAGTATGACACATTTGTATGAAAGTGTACCACAATAGTGAAAAGTGTAGCACAATATACAACAGTTCTGTCTGGTTCTCGAAACTGATTGGCTGATAGCCATGTGATATTCTGCAATAACAGCACTCCTACAGCCTCTTCACCCTTCTGTATTACTTTGCCAAATGCTGCAGCTGTTGGACAACATAATGTACTTTTGAGGCTTTTTAGGTGAGAATGTCATTGTTTAGATTGCAAATATGCAGTTTATTTAAAAAGACAATGCCTATTTTAAATGTTTATAATTTCTGAGATACAGCGCATCGGCATCTATCAGCCTGTCATAACGAGAAGAGCAAAGATGGTTGAAGTTCCGCCACAAGATGGTGATGGAGACTGTATAATAAGCCCTTAGAGGAGAAAAACTAATTTCAAACTACAGCTGATCAAATCATAATAAAAAAGACAAGTGACATTCTAAGTTGATCTGTCTCTTTTGTATGTTGTAGTGCTGTATTTATACCATAGTAATCTGGTAGTGCTTGCTTTGTTCTGGCTTTTTCAGGGTTAATTATTGTGCAAAATCACCTGTTTTGTCATCACTTTAGACATTACGCTAGAGAATCATCCAAATACTAGCTCTAAAGTGACGTTGGTGAAGTAGCAACGGTTTGCAAGGGTTTTCTGACGTCAGCTGCAGATGTGAATGAAGTTCCTCATAGAAAAGTATTTTTAGACTCTCCGTGTTTGAATTTCTTTTTTTATATACACAATTATGCCGTCGAACTGTTGTATAAACGCAATATCACACTCATAGCAGTGTGATTTGGCTGTATACCATCACTGGTGGGACACTAAGGCACTCTGCCTGCAGGCTTGAGCCAATGCACGCTTCCCACTAGTGCCGATATACAGCCATATCACACTGCTACGAGTGTGATACGAGTGTGACATTGCTCATATATTATATTATATTAAATTATATTATACTTTACATTATACTTCATATTATATTATACATTATATTATACTTTATTTCTTATCTGCATCAGTTAAAAGTTTTTTATCTCAATACATAATATAATAAATAATATAATAAATAATAAAGTAATTTACCTCTGAACAATAACGGTAGCCCCTGCCAACTGTAATCATATGATTTTTTTCTTTTACTTTTTTAAATTTAAATAATGAATGCTTTAAAAGGAGGATTCCCAAACTTTTGTTAGTCACTATTTACTATTTTTGTACCCTTCACTATATTGTGTGGTTATCCAACATGCACAAATCATATTATCTCTAAATAGTATTAAGAAACTAAGTTTAGTATTTATTAATAATAGTAGATAATAATAAATAGTATTTAAAAACTAAGAAAATAAATTGCTCATGAGATCATAGAAAATATAAATGAACACAGCCATACTAATCAAAGACTATCAATGAGCAAGACAGCTGAAAAACACAGGGCTGTACCTAAAGCTGCAGTCACACTAGAGTTTGAGCTTGCGAAATTCTGTCGCAAGGCGCTGCGAAAAGGGGCGGGATAAACAGGATGATTAGACATTAAAAAAAGATTGCTCTGTTTTAAATTTCTGTTCAGAGAGGTCATGTTTTTATCCTGGATTGGTCACACGCAGTCAAGTGATGCGATTTTGCAGGTCAGAGTTCACCAAGCTTGAACTTTGCACTGCAGCGAAATGCGAAACTCGACACATGACCCTGCGTTTCCGGTCTGACGCATTCGCGTGCGTATGAATGGAAGTCTATGGGGAGAAAAGTCCAGTGTGACCGCGGCTTTATTCATTGCGTATAATCGGGCGCAGCCATTTGAATCTTTTTGGCTCGAGACAGCCAGTCTCATTCACTTCCATTAATTTTTAGATGTTAAAAACAGCTTGTTATGCTGCTTAATAATGTAAACTGATATTTTCTTATTATATTATTCTGCTTTGTCTGTATAGTCATGAACACATTTGTTTATAGAGCAAGTAGTTTGACCATTTTCTGCCATTTATTATTTCTAGTCATTTATCCCATAGGCAACTGAATCGGAAGTTCTAAAACAATCACAAAAGCGAGAGCACTTCCGCATTGAAGAATAAGGTCAATAAAAGGAAACAAAAAACAAAACAAATAAAACACAGGTGCAACTAATAGGTTTCCATGGAGACACATAATCAATCACTATGACAACTAAAGAGACCGGAACTAAACCAATGGGAAAAGGAGGAAACAACAAGCAATAAACAATATAAATACTGTTTAGAAATACAGTAGAACAGAAATAGAAGTCAACCTGAGAACCCTACAATGTTAATGTCTGGGTAATTTAATAACATATTTGCCTGTTTGGCTGATGTTGGTTAAGACTACAAGGTCAAGGTAAATGTTAGATTTATTTATACACTACCTGAAGATTAATGTGTGCTGACCAAGGTGTAGCGCTGCCAATACATTAAAATATCAACCAACAAATCAGCTGCCAGATTTTGTCATTTGTTTGAAATGATCATACTTTTTTTTAAGCAAAAATATAACTTTAGTCAGAAAACCCAGTGTATGTGTCATCACCTTAACTGTAATTGAAGAAATCCCTCTTGTTACAACTGTCCCCTAGTAGATGTAATAGTGGTAAGAATGTCCTCATCTCCTTCTCACTTTTGCAGTTTGACCACTGGTCACCTTTAGTTAATTCAGAGATTGCACCGCAGGGCTTATGTCTTCCTGGCTGTGAGGGGTCCGACGAGAGGTGAAAATCAGGCTTCTACAGTGTGGGAGAAAATATATAGGGTCAGCCTTCCCTCAGGATGGTCTCTGAATTATTGAGTGACACTGACAGCATCAAGTGCCTTCTGCATTTGACAGTGCCCAGGCCCTGACCTCAGATTCACCCAAATCAGGCTTCACTTCAATGGAGTCACTTTCTTCATGGGCTTTGATATCATTATACCCAGAGCCCCTCACCTTTTGGCTGAGACTGCTGCTTTGAAAAAAAAAAAAAGAAAGTTAAAAAGGAGAGACGGTGGAAAATAGGACAGCAGACGGAAAGGACGTGCTCAGCGAACAAGTTTCTTTTGCTCTGAGAATCACAGGCTAAAGTAAGTGTTTTTTTATTAACAATTTGAAATTTCTACATATTAAATCCAAGGGCAACGGCAAATAACTGAGAGGATTAGAGCGTGTTTAATTTGAAACGAAAACAGTGGAAGATTCAAGCTTGGTCCTCTTCATTCTCAGCCATTTAAATGGCTTTGTAATTGAAAACAACTTCATAGAAGCTCCTTTGAGAACTCATTCAGACTGTGGATTATAGGCCACAAAGAAAAGAGTCTCCAAGCAAACAAGCCTGTATGTGATTAATGGCTTATTCTGCCTTGATAGCTTTAGCACGCTAAAATATTTACAACAGCCCATCATAGTCTGAACAAAAAGGGTGGGGGGGCCACGATTTGAGAGCGCGCCACAGCTTTCAATGTCACCCATGTGTTGTTTTTTTTTTGTCTTAATTTTCTTATTCTCCTTTTTCACTTTTATTCCATCAGGAAAGAAAAGATGTTTCTGATAATAATAATAACAACCTGTTATCGGGAAGAACAAACTGACTGAGATCTAATCAGCGCACATAATCCTTCCTTTTTTTTCATCCCTCATCTGTAACATCAGGTAGCTGGATTTTGATGGGGACTGGATGATTTAGGCTCTTTGCCGATGTTTTTCCCCATCACTCGTCTGTGTGTCTCCTCCATCTAACCTCCCCATGGGAAAGTAACTCTCGGTGTGAACACACACAGAGAAACGCCTGATTAATGGGGCTGTTGCTTTAAATGATGAATTATTCCTGCAACCCTCCCACTTGGAGCTTTATATTGGCATAATTTCTATCATATCTGCGCCTAACAGCGTATCCGTAGACAGAAGTAATGTCATTCCAACAATGCTGGGAGAATTTCCAGAATCCTCCGATATAATTTGCGACCTCAAAAGCAATCAAGAGAGAGTCATCCTTATTCAGGGCAGATGCCCATCCTGCCACCCTTTAATCTGAATCCCTCGTCTCCACACATTCTGCTTTATAGCCTTTTGATTTCCAAGACTCACAATCAATTACAGCGTATCAGGTAATCAATTAAGTGTGAGCTTTGTGTATTGGCAAAAGGAGTGAGCTAATGTGTCCCGTATCCACTGCTTTCAGCTTCGCTCTCTCTCTCGTTCCCTCCCTCAAGGCCCTAACTTGAAATAGTTTGGTTTCTCTGGGCTCACTTTGCCTTTGTTCACACCCGAAGGTGGAAAATGAAATGCGAGTCTGCTAATCTCATTCGTTCTTTAATGTTTAATTCTGCTCTGAAAGCATACAGTTGTAGTACTCTAAAACAAACTCCGCTCTGAGAGTTGAGGCAGCGAGTGCGGGAGTTGCAATTTATTGCTCATGATCTCTCATTTCACTTCACATAATTGCCTGCATCCTTGAGGTATACGTCAGGAGCTGGTGCTTCGAAAATAACTGTCTCAATAAAACAAGATGTATGTGACAACAGTGTGAGAGTTTTGCTCAGGGGAGCGGGTGCTGTAGTGTGTAATAAAAAACGGCTTTGCGTTCTTCCTATCAACCTATCTACAGTATATGGTGTTGGTATTGGTTTAGCTGCCCTAAAATGCTCGCCTGAGAGCTAGGCTTTACCTTGGACTTGGTTTGTCTTGGTCAGCCTTCACATATTTCCAGGAACTGACCCAGAAGACAGTGATTATCTTGTCTCGGGTGACAAGCAAAGTGCTCACTGTCCCATTGGAAAATTTATTGCCTGTGAGCTCTGTCATTGTTCAGGAGACCTAATGGAAAAACAGAAAACTTTTTTAGCGCATTTTGGCAGTTTATGCCATGGGGGCCTGAAGATGCTAGCTTTTGAAGTATGGTTTCAAAAGAAAAGTTTGAAAAACTAGTATTGTCATCTCTGTGTAAACTGCACAAATGTAAATTTGTAAAGCAATGATGCTATACGTATATTTATTATGTGTTCACGAGCATGAGTCACAACCAAAAACAACTGACTACAGGACTATATGTGTATAACTGTGACATCGCCAACTATTCTCAACTGCTCTCTAATTTCACCTGTGGATACGTATCCCAAGGCCTCTAGAGATTGTGCAACATCATTGATGTGATCCAAGACCTGTGAATCCATTGATGGGATCCAAGACCAAGCCGTATCCTGATCAGATGCTGTGGTGGTCATGGAGGAGCGGAGAGCATGAGATTGATTCCTGAAAGACCCTAGTGACAGACGAGTCTTTGCATTGATTCTGTGGGCCAGCCTGAACACCCGCCGGTGACCAACTTACACCTGCAGCTTCTCCACAATGGACATCCAGTGTTCTCCAGCCTCCGCTGCCTAGACTGCAGCTCTGCACAAGAAGTTTAGCCAAAGGAGAAATGGTCGTGCCCAACTGAGCCTGGTTTCTCTCTAAATTTTTTCCTTCACTTTCGTCAATTGGTGAAATTTTGTCACTGACTTGCTTGGATTGGAACTTGCTCATCGATGGATTTGCTCTTCAGTGTTTGGACTTTCAGAAGTGAAAATTAAACCACACTGAACTGAACTAAACTGAAATTCAACTCTGAAAACTGGATTGACACAGTTTTAATCTACTAGAACTTCTATGTTAAGCTGCTTTGACACAATCTACATTGTAAAAGCGCTGTAGAAATAAACATGAGTTGAATTAAGTACTAGCCTGGCATGAATAAAAGATTTTTATTTGTTTTTTTATTTTTTTTATTTCTGGTCTATGTGTATAAGAATCATTTCCATGTTGTTATGTCTCAAACGTTTCTCCTAAATACATTTTATTGTCGGCTTAGTCCCTTTATTAATCTGGGGTCGCCACAGCGGAATGAACCGCCAACTTATCCAGCACAGTATTACACAGCGGATGCCCTTCCAGCCGCAACCCATCTCTGGGAAACATCCACACACTCATCCACTGCGGAAAATTTAGTCTACCCAATTCACCTGTACCGCATGTCTTTGGGGGAAACCGGAGCACCTGGAGGAAACCCACGCGAATACAGGGAGAACATGCAAACTCCACACAGAAACGCCAACTGACCCAGCCGAGGTTCGAACCTGCGACCCAGCGACCTTCTTGCTGTGAGGCGACAGCACAACCTACTGCACCACTGTGTCACTTCTCCTAAATTAATTTGGTAACACTTTATTTTGATGGTCCATTTGAGTATTAGTAGACTGTCTACTTAATATCTGTTGACACTGACATTTAACAGTCCTTCAACAGACATTTAACTGACTATAAGAAACTTTGCAATTACGTGTCAACTTACACTAACCCTAACCCCAACCCCAACCCTAACCCCAACCTAACAGTCTACTTATAATCTAATGATAATTAGTTGCAATGTAACTTAAATTCAACAAACGGACCATCAAAATAAAGTGTGACCATTAATTTTAGTAAAATAAACTGTATGATTATTGGAATGCCGTAAAGTATGTAAAATTTGTTATGTTTTAAAACTACATTAATATGTGAAACAAAAAAGTAAAAAAAAAAAATCACAAATCACTTGTAATCACAAAAATAATAATACTAAATCAACTGATTTATTCATAAATGTTAAAATGCCATTTATGGCTGTAATGTAAAGCTGACTTTTCAGCAGCCATTACTCTAGTCTTTGGTGTAACATGACTTGTGAGAAATTATTTGAATATACTGATGTGGGCAGTGTACGCAATATACGCAGTGGCGCAGTAGATAGTGCTGTCGCCTCACAGCAAGAAGGTTGCTGGTTCGAGCCTCAGCTGGGTCAGTTGGTGTTTCTGTGTGGAGTTTGTATGTTCTCCCTGCGTTCGCGTGGGTTTCCTCCGGGTGCTCCGGTTTCCCCCATCGTCCAAAGACATGTGGTATAGGTGAATCGGGTTAGCTAAATTGTCCGTAGTGTATGAGTGTGTATGGTTGTTTCCCAGCGATGGGTTGTGGCTGGAAGGGCATCCGCTGCGTAAAACATGTGCTGGATAAGTTGGTAGTTCATTCCGCTGTGGCAACCCCGAAATAAAATAAAGGGACTAAGCCGAAAAGAAAATGAATGAATGAGTACTGATGTGGTGCTCAAGGAACATTTCTTTGTATTATTCAATTAAATTAAATGTATCTTTATTTGTATAGCGCTTTTACAATGTAGATTGTGTCAAAGCAGCTTCACACAGAAGATTATAGTGAATTGAAACAGTGTAGTTCAGTTTTCAGAGTTTAAGTTCAGTTCAGTTTGGATTAGGTCAGTTCAGTTCAATGCGTTTTAATATCCACTGCTGGGAGTCCAAACACTGAAGAGTAATCTATCGATGTGCAGCTCTACAAGTCCCGAACTATGCAAGCCAGTGGCAACAGCGGCGAGGAAAAAAAACAAAAAAAACTTCACCAATTATTAATGACAAACACAGTTGTGCTGCTTAATATTTTTCTGGAAACTCTCCTACATTTGTTATTCATAATTCTTTCATAAATTAATTAATTCATTTTCTTTTCAGCTTAGTCCCTTTATTAATCAGGGGTCGCCATAGCGGAATGAACCACCAACTTATCCAGCATATGTTTTACACAGCGGATGCCCTTCCAGCTGCAACCCATCACTGGGAAACATCCATACACACTCATTCATACACATACACTACTGATAACTTAGCCCACCCAATTCACATGTACCGCATGTCTTTGGACTTGTGGGGGAAACCGGAGCACCCGAAGGAAACCCACGTGAACATGGGGAGAACATGCAAACTCCACACAGAAATGCCAACTGACCCAGCCGAGACTCAAACCAACGACCTTCTTGCTGTGAGGCAATCATGCTACCCACTGCGCCACCGTGACGACCTAATTCTTTCATAAATTAAACGTTTAAAAGCCCTATTTATTTGAAACTTTTCTAATATAGTCACATTTGCATTCTTCAAAACTATTTTATATATCCGTAATGCATACTTAAACAAGGCATATTCAGAATTCCAATTCAATTTTCTTGGAGCTGCAGCCAACTCAATTCAAACTCATGAATTAAACGTAACTGAATTGAATTCTGATTATTTCCCAACTCTGACTGCAATAATGCCTCACATATAAGCAGGGGTAATGAAGCAAAAATATTTGCGCTCTAAATGAATCTGTTCCGTATCTTATTCCACTGCCGCAGGGCTTCATTCAGAATGAGACTAGAGTTGGATTTTAGAGAGTGTGCTTGAATCAGGTCTATAGGGAGGTGCACTGAGAATAATATGGCTCTCTAACAATCACATCTGAGTGAACCAGGTGTGTCATATTCCATAAGAATCCAAATATTGTCAAAAAAAAAGAAAAAGATGATTGGCACCATAATGAGCACAGTACTTTGCAGGTTTTAAACGAAACTACTATATTTCCCAGTGAGTAAATCATTAAACTGCCTACTATCATTAAAGTCATCCCTGACTGACATCAGTTGTCCCAACATGTCAACAAAACTGCTTCTCACCCTACAGCTCTACTACAAACTGGCAGGAACTTTCCAAAGGTGTCACATTCCCTCTTGCTTCTGTAAACTACACCAAGTGTCACCCATAACTGTCCATTCGGTTTAGTTTGGTAAATAAAAGATAGCCTTGTGTATTCCACCAAGTCATCCCTTACGGTATGAAGTCTCTGGGAATACTGACAAGCGCCTCTGCAGTCCCTTGACATCTTATTTCTGGAGCTCTCCCAGAGCCTGGAGGAGTCGGGGCAGCAGAGCAGATGCCCTGGGGCAGCGAGGCAGAGACTGGGCCATGCGGATGCTGAGCTGAGCTGCTTTCCTCGGGTGTCTTTAGCTGCGTTATCTTTTCTCATAAACCCCG
Organism: Danio kyathit; assembly: GCA_903798195.1. Lineage (NCBI taxonomy): Eukaryota > Metazoa > Chordata > Actinopteri > Cypriniformes > Danionidae > Danio > Danio kyathit. The sequence goes on from LR812538.1 coordinate 27,736,609, forward strand.
AGAGCACAGTGGCTCAGGAGGAGCTGGTCGAGGATTAAAATAATTGGGTATGCTGTGGCACAGTTACAGACTTCCATGCGAGTGATGGGAACGAGCTGGGTCTAATTAGTGGATTCAGACATCGCTTGATCCTGGTTAATTGTCATTAATTTGATGTTTGTCTGCCTGCTTCTGTCCCGAGGGTCCTGTCTGGTGTTTTACCTCTGTACAAATGAATAAGAGAGAAAAATTGACATTGACTAGAAATGGCCAGAGTTGTCAAATTTCAGATCTGAACGAAGCAGAACACAAGTGCTTTTATGTGCTATTTGGAACTGTAATTATTATTCTCTATACTGTTTACTCTGGTAAATCATTTTCAGTAAAATGTTTTCCTGAGTTTTGGATGTTTTCATCAAGTTACTTTAAAAATAATACAGTTAATAAATTGAACTGTAAAGTTAAATGTAAAACATAAATTATTACAATTTAAATGTAAATAAAAGCAATTTTTGTGCTATAAAGTGGAGGAACTATGGCATTATCTTGTAAACTAATCGGCTGCTAGCATAATCTCTATAGGATTTTCCCATAGGCTTTTTGAAGATAGCAAATAATAATCTCTGTGTTCAAACACAGTTTATTACACTTACACGTTTTGTCCAACTGGATAATTCTCACATGAAAATAGAAATTTTATCACTTTTGGAACTTAAATGCAAATGCAAGAACTGAAAAGCTAACGTTAGGCTATACGTGGACTACACTGACTGCTAACTTATCAAGCTTATTTTTTGAAATGTGGTCCATGACAAAGATTTACTCTCTCGATTTAATATGTTATAATCCACGCTATATATTATAAACAAATACAAATACTGAAAAAAAAAAAAATAGTATATAGACCTATGTGCCTTTTGGATAGTTTTTCCGTGGGAAATACATTTGTTTTGCTTTACATTCATTAATTCATTCATTTTCTTTTTGGCTTATTCCCTTTATTAATCCGGGGTCACCACAGCGGAATGAACCGCCAACTTATCCAGCACATTTTTTACACAGCTGATGCCCTTCCAGCTGCAACCCATTGCTGGGAAACATCCATACACACTCATTTACACTCATACACTAAGGACAATTTAGCCTACCCAATTCACCTGTACCACATGTCTTTGGACTGTTGGGGAAACCGGAGCACCCTGAGGAAACCCACGCGAACGCAGGGAGAACATGCAAACTCCACACAGTAACGCCAACTGACCCACCCGAGGCTCAAACCAGCGACCTTCTTGCTGTGAGACGACAGCGCTACCTACTGCACCACTGTGTCGCCTGTTTTGATTTACAGTTGTTGTAAAAGTTTTAAAATACATACTGTATGTTTTATAAATGCGCCTACATATTATTATTATTATCATCATCATCATCATATGACATATTTAAAATGTGTATTACGGATGTGCATACAGCCTGCTTACCTTAGTGATAGACAACAGAGGCATGAGGGACAAGTCTATCAAATGCCTGCAAGTCCCATCATGGATAGAGAACAACATTCAATATTCTTTTTGTCACAAAGTACAGCAAAAAGCACCCCATACAGTCACATATGCTATGTTTTAAGGAGGAGTGTAAATATTGCAGTTATGACATACAGTTAAATGTGTTAAAAAATCGATTGATCACATTAAAATTTCTTTACACATTTGCATTACTAAGAGCAGGTAAGAGAGGCTGCACTGGTAAGCAGTGTCTTCGTACAATCGTTTTATTAAAATAAATGATCTTCTTTGCAAGTGAAGAAATTATCTACACACAATATGAATTCCCAATTAGAAAATACTATAAACTATAAAATAATATTTATGAAAATACTTAAATAACAGACAAATACAAATGTCCAACGCAAGCAGGGTGCGTTTCAAGCCAGTTGAGCTTGATGATGTATAATGTCTCCGATACCGCCTGTAGTGTCATTTAGCAACTTGATAGCAACCGTCTTTTTAAAGAAGCGTAACCGATTTTTAAAAAATCAAGAATGGGATGTAACTGATGTGTTTTACGACGTAGAATAAAACGTGAAGGTATCTTAAGTTTGTGGTAGCCACAAACCTTATTTAAGCAATTTAACCAAAATCTTGTTCAATAGACCCATTGACTTTGGGACGAGGAAACCGGAACTGCAAAATGCTAACTTCTGGGTTTTTGCATACAAATTGACGTGATAGTACCTCCACTTAATTAACATTGCTAAAGTAATCATTATTATTTTGAAAGTATACAGACAATACCAATGTTGCAACAAAGCCCAAAGCTTATTCAGTTACTGTTCTGCTCTGTTGTGGATTATGTGACTGATGGTATTGTGCAATTTGCAAATGCAGTGATTTATTCAAGCCAAACATCTCAAGTGCACAGACATGACTAGGAATACAAGACACAAACCGCAAACAGAGCACAAAGCACTGTGCTAACTTAAACTTCTCTCATGTTTGCTGTCTGCAAAACAATTAGTTTTGCCACACTTGTCTTTTTCAATGCGGTACAGATGGCCGTGATGAGCTTTTTGTGCTGTCCCATCTTGAGCTGAGAGCTGCGGTTGGGTAAAACTGTTTACCGTTGCAGCAGGAGATCTGTCAAAACTGGCTCACTGTTCAGGCTCATGACATGGGAAAAGAAGAATCTCAGCACAGTCCCATCACAAAACCACATGCGCCTTCTTTTCCTCATCATACCGAGGCACACTTGGTGGTGGAATCTGATGCTGCCTCTCCTTCTTGACGAATCAGCTTCTGTCCAACCATGGCAAAAAAATAGGGAGTTTGTATGAGGGAATGATAGATGAGAAGTAAGAGCAAAACTAATTAATTTACCCTATTTAACCATCAGATGTCAGTATGTAGCTGGTGCGGAGCTCACTAAGTGAAGCATTGTGTGGTATGGGTTTAAAGTAAATATATGATGAGAGACAAAAAGAGCAGCTTAGAGGGATGGTCATTTCTGATAGAAAGCTGGCTGGAGAGAACATGAGAACATGATTTTACAAACCACAACTAATGAAGCCACTTGGACGAGTAGTGGAATGGTTTGAGGAGACGCTAAGAAGATCCAGCTGAACAATAGAAGTACTACTAGAATGTGATTTTGTATTTACATGATGTATTGTATAGGCTATACTTTATTAGAAAACTATAATCTTAGTTCACTGTGTTTACAAACTCTTTCTTTGTAAGTTTGAAGTATGCTTCAGTTTTTGATTAGTAAAAATGAATTGGTGTGTACCAATTCGCATATACTACACTCTAAAAGTATGTACCTTTTTGTGAAAGAAAAGTATATACTTTTGAGAGAGTAACCGAAGAGTATGCAAGCTTTTGGACATACTATTTCCTCTTTAGCAGATTGTTATTTTGCTCGGTTACATCCCTTGTCAATCATCTTGACACATCATCCACATTTCTTTCATATTTAATTACCTACCTTATTAGAGAAGCAGCAGCAGGATAATCTGCCATTTGCGAGTCTTTCATGCAGAGAAATCTCCTCAGGTCTTTGGATAATTATTCATTCAGAAATTAATGTCCAAACATACCTTGATATAAGTTCACCTTGTTGTTGCAGATGAAATATAACACGGAAAATGTGGTTCAAATATTTTCCAGTTGTATAAATGTTAATTAATAGTCATTCAAACAACTTTACCAAAGCCCCTCTACTTGGTGGTTGGTCTCGCACGTCTGCCATGTTTGTAGTTTATTTACACTTTTTACCTGAGTTTGTAGTTATAATCAATTTTACGTCCAGTGCACAATGTATTGTGGGCAATATAAGCGGTTAGAGTATAGATGGTTCTACACTTCGAATTTTTACTGGAAAGAGTAAACCATCCGGGAATCTTTGGCATACTATTTTCAACATACTATGGTTTGGGACATACTAATTCTATTTTCGAATACTATTTAGGATGGATAGTATGCAAATTGGGATGCAGCACGTGTTACTCAAAATACATGCCAGGCCAGTACTGTAGATGGCAATGTCACTTTGTGAGAAAACACTATTCAGCTAATAAACTCAGCTGCTGGTGGCACGGTGGCTCAGTGGGTAGAGCTGTCGCCTCACAGCAAGAAGGTAACTGGTTCGAGCCCCAGCTATGTCAGTTGGCATTTCTGTGTGGAGTTGGCATGATCTCCCCATGTTCGCGTGGGTTTCCTCTGAGTGCTCTGATTTCCCCCACAATTTCAAAGACGTTATAGGTGAATTAAGCTAAATTGTCCGTAGTGCATGTGTGTATGTCCTGGTCCTCCAGGTTGGAGGTTGAGCATTGGGCTAACGACTCACCTCGTCAAAATGAGATGTTACGAAACGCCAACATGGTGTGGCTAAATATCAACTTCGATATAATCGGCCCTGGGAGTAAGTAAGTAAGTAAGTAAGAAAGTATATATATATATATATATATATATATATATATATATATATATATATATATATATATATATATATATATATATATATGAGCAATATCACACAAGTAGCAGTGCGATGTGGCTGTATATCGGCACTGATGGGAGGTGTGCGTTGGCACAAGGCTGCAGGCCAAGTGCCTCAGTGTCTCACCAGTGAAGACTTCTGCAGCGAGCAACGCCTCTGAAGCGGTGCCGACGGATCCACAATGAAGTTCGGCAACACCTGACGTCACTTATTCAAAGTGAATGGGAAGCGTTGAAGCTGGCGCCTCGTTTGAATGGGGCGTTAAAATCCTTTGAGGAACTACTTTCTTCTGCCACTCATTCACATCTGCAGCTGATATCAGAACAGCAGAAACCGTTATTAATTCACCAACGTCACTTTAGAGCTAGTATTTGAATGATTCTCTAGCGTAATGTCTAAAGTAATAACAAAACAGGTGATTTTTGCTCACATTTTAAGATTATAAGGCTGAACGGCATGAAGTGTCATCAGTCTACAGAGATTTCCCAGTATTTCTCTGTTGCAATTGGGATTTTATAATAATTAACCCCGAACGGTACAGCAAAGCAAACACTGTGGAATATATTCTGTGATATAAATACTGCACTACAAAATACAAAAGAGAAAGAGACCAACTCAGAATATAATTTACCTGATTTGTAATGATTTGTTCAGGTGTAGTTTGAAACTTGTGCCAAAAAATGCTGTTTTTCTCCCTCTAAGGACTTATTATTCGGTCTCTGCTGCCATCTTGTGGTGAAACGTCAACCGTCACTTTCTTTGGTCTGCTCAGACAGGCTGATGGCGGCCGATGCACTGAATCCGATGCTCCGGAATTATAAATATTTAAAAATAGGCACTATCCTTATAAATAAACTGCATAGTTGCAATCTAAACAACTACATTCTCGACTAAAAAGGCCTCAAAAGTACATTATGTTGTCAAACAGCTGCAATATTTGTCAAGCTGTAGAGTGTCCTCCGCTTGTCGCTGTATGTGGGCGGAGTAATACACAAGGGCGAAGGGTGAAGAGGCGGTACGAGTGCTGTTACTTGAAGAATATCACAGTTATCAGCCAATCAAATTCAAGAACCAGGCAGAACAGTTGTATATCTATTCATTTATTTATTTATTTATTTATTATACATTTTTTAACATGATCTCATGGGAAAGTAAAATGTTCACTGGATGTGCACTTCCAAATCTTCCTGAAAGTAGTAGGACATCCAGGTACCTCTTACCCACTGCTTTTCTAAACATTAATACAATGAATTTGTACATACTACTCTGTTTGTATATTGTTTTTTCACATACAGTAATATAAAAGGGGAGTAAGTAATTTCAGATGCATCTACACACTCTGAAACATGTTTTCAAAAAATTGAGTGTTCAAGTTCAAGCTTAAATGTTTTTTTTTTCAGGAGGGTGTTGGTTAACTGCATCCTTAATCCATTTAAACCTCATCCATAGTCAAATTCAAAACCACATTCATTGCATATCCATTTTGCAAATTGCAGATGAACACAGTGCAGATGCTGAAAATATATACTGTATTTTGTACAGTCCAAGGACGTGAGTGGCTCTGAGTAGGACGTTTGATGTGTTCATCCCTAAATTGCTGAAACTATGCAATATAAATGTGGCACTGTGGCGCAGACAGATCCTATAAATCTATAGTATACTTGATCATACAATTTTCCACCAAATCGACAATACATTAAAATGTTTATTGCTATAAGAATGTGTTTGTTCATTCAGTCAGTGCTACTGACTAGAGCTGAAGATCTTTGCCCGAACCCGACGGGACCCGACAGGTTCGGGTTTAATTTCCATCATTTTAGACGGGGTCGGGCCGGGCTCGGGCTTGCACAGTAAATAAATAGTCATGTGATGCATTTTGATTAGCGCGAGAAAGTTATCAAACCGTTTGTTACAACATTAAAATCCATGCCTGCAAAGATAAAACAAATGATGACGGAGAAGTTAAAAGAGTGAATTTTGACTGCGGTCAGGCTAGCTGGCAGTTCAGAAGGAACGGTCATTCTAGCCGCAAAGGTATTTCGGTGGTCACTCATACACTGCGCATTATGGTAGAGTGCTAAACCGCAATATATGTACAGCAAGCTGACAGGCAAGATGACGAGGTCACTCGCTACACTGAAACCGCTGTCATGGAAGATGAACAAATATGAACAAACAATCCTACCCAAAACTTGCAAAATTAGCCAGATCAGAACTATGCATCTCGGCCTGTAGCAGCAGCAGTGAAAGGGTGTTCGTTGCTGCTGGACGCACCATCCTGAGTGCAGGACTGCGCTAAAGCCATTTACAGTGGATTCAATAATGTTTCTCCACAAAAACATGTAGCCTAATCTTGGTGAGTAAAGGGTTTTTAAATTATAAATAAATATTAATTAAACCATAAAATCATAATGTGGACAGAGTATATAGGCTATTCGTTTAATATTCAGCTTCACCGTCACCGTAAGGCCAGATTGTGGAGAGAAGTGGCGAAACAAATCCCGCAGAGCCTTTAGCTTAATTTAGTTATTGCCTAATACCCCTCATAATTTAGAATTTATTTTAATTTAATTAGTTAAGAAAGACTTCTTTTCATTGGTGTGTTGGCCAATTTAAAGGCTAAGTCTATGTACCTATGCCTATTTAGAGTGCTAAGATGTTACGATGTTACAAAGGACATTTTTTTTTTTGTTCCAACTTCCAAGTGGCCTATAGCCTATGTTTGTTACGAATAAATTATGTTAAAACATATAAATGACTCATTCTTGAAAAAAGGCAAAAGAGTTGTGTGTAGCCATGTGCACATTTGAATAATGTCGGGTTATAAACGGGTTCGGGCTTTATATAGCTGTCATTAAAAATGTACCTGTCAGGCTCGGGCCGAATTCTGCCAAATTCCTAATTTTTATGGCCCCATTACAGCTCTACTACTGACCTCATGGATATGCAATTAAGAAAGTTTACCCAACATTATCACCCATTACTAACTCTGTATGAAGATTAAACCGTCTGAAACATGGTGCAAGATAACTCCATTACATTGACACTGGGTTAACATTAGCAAAAGTACAAAAACCTCCTGCCAGTCTTAACACTATCAGTCCATCTTACTCTGAGCAAATTTGTAAACATGAGTCTATAGAGTCGCTGCTTTATGCAGTTGAATTTCCTGCGAATCCTTCAACATGACACTCTATTGTTCCTCAATTCCAGTGGCAGGGCTTCTATAGTTGGGGTTAGGCTTAATGGATTACTCCACTGACTGGCTGATCATATCTGCTGATGACCATATGCATCAAAACTCTCCAGAGCCCCCCTAACTTTCCCATCATGCCCTTGATAAGTGTGGTCTGTTTTATCCTCCCCAGCAGCCTCACAGAAGGCTGAAGCTTATCTGCAGCAACCTGAGCTCCCAACATTAATCACTCTCCCGGCAAAGACAGAAATTAGTCACTAGCGCTATCTACCCAGTAATCTCACAATGATTAACGTCAACCTCCCACCCCTGCCACGTCTGCTTGACATTGGCCAGCACAGTATGATCTAGCAGAGAGCAGCCCGCAGTGACCACAAGACAGTGGAATAATCCACACTCAACAGAAACGTTGGGGGCTAAGCTGTTTATCTATGCAATATTTAGAAGAGTTATCTTTATTTGCTTTTTTGGTAAAGTGCGTGTTTTTGTGCTGCTTCTGTCACCAGACGGAATTGTAAATTTGATGATAAAGCATGATGAAGATGCCGATTTAAGATAAAAGGTGTAATAGCCCTGCCTCAAACTTTTATCATTAGTTGATCTACTGTGGTGATGTGGGCTTTAGTTAAGCATGATCGCAACTTTCATTTGGGAATGCTCAAATATTGACCTTATTTTTTCACATATGAGCAGGCGCAGCCATAGAAATCTTATTGGCTCAATACTTCTATTATGCTGCTTGATGTTTCAAACTTGAATTTTCATATTATTTTATTTTTATACATCGACGTAAACACAACTGTTTGTTTTGCAAGAAGTTTGACAACTTAGTCCAGTTTGTTTTTTATAGTCATTTCCCCATATACAAATTAGTCAGAAGTTCTAAAACAATTGCAGAATATAGCTTACCTCCACATCGCAGAATAAGCTCAAAGAGTAGTGTTTGTAACAAGGTTGATGTCTTTCTACCTGTCGGGAAGGAGGAGAAACTTACGAATGTCTAAAACTAAAGCCCCTTTCACATATACAGACCTTTCCGTAAAATTACCGGCATTTTTCTGTAAAGGGATCATGTGTGAACAGGCCCTTTTTGAAAATACTGGTAAATTCGTTTCGGCAATTTTCTAGAAAGAGAAGTTATAACATTACCGGTAATTTGCCAGAATGCTGCTCTGTGTTGAACGCAGAAGGAAAATTGCTGGAAAGAGCACGTTCAACGCTTTAGAACGTGCTGACGTGAGACGTCTACTCCAGCAAATAAGAACATTCAGACGCATTCACATCTGGGCTGTTTATGAAAATAAAAACCTTTGAGTATTTTTTTTTTCACACATTTAGCTGCTAGACGTTAGTCAGATAATGTTTCTATGTTGCTTCTTAATGCCAACTGTGTAAAAAATTATCAATAAAATGTTTATGATAAACATTTTATGATGAGTTTACCTGCAAGCTCTGCTTTAGTTGCTTGACGCGTGTACACGTGAAGCAGTACTCCGGTGAGCTCCAGCACACACACATATTATGTACATCTCGACATGTGAAAGTGTTTCTCTATATGTTTTCAGCGGAATTTTTTACAATGCTTATCTATCCACAGAATTTGTAATTTTGTCAAATGTGTAAACATTTAGCTGCGGTTTGCTCTTCTGCCTTTGGATGTCTCTGGGACAAAAGCAGCTGCATGAATGCTAAAGCTTTAAATAAAAGTGAAAACACCAACAAAAGTCCAACTCCTTCTATGTTTAAAAATACAACCGCATCCGTTTAGACGTCGTTTAGTTAATAATGTCTGAATTTACCGGTATTTTGGAATGGATGTGTGAATGGTCTTTTCCGTAAAAATTCCAGAACGTCCTTGCCTGTGTGAACAGCGCTTTTTTAATTTAAGTCGATCAGGAAATTTTCCGGGTATTTACTGGTGTCACTGTGTGAAAGGGGCTTATAATAATAATAATAATAATAATAATAATAATAATAATAATAATAATAATAATAATAATAATAATAATAATAACAACAATAATAATAATAATAATAATAATAATAATAATAATAACAGCAACAACAATAATAATAATAATAGCATTATTATTATTAATATTATTATTATTATTATTATTATTATTGATAATATTAATAATAATAATAATAATAATCACAATAATAATAATAATAATTTGGTTTTTATTTATTTATTTATTTATTATTTACAGAAATCTCATAATTAAGCCACAGTATAGTCTTATGATGGCTGTGATTATTTGTTTTATTGGTGCCTTTTTGTGATTAAAACACTAAATGTAAAACAAAGCTTATTGTAAGGGCCAGAATTAACCTATGGGCATTATGGGCACAGGCCCAAGGGCCCGTGCGCACTTGGGGCCCCTGCGAGGGGGGTAAAATGCCAAATTTGGAGTGACTATTTAAGCGAAGAGCAAATAGCGCACCTCGTTGGAATAAAGTAGTTGAGTGATTCACACACATCACCGTTTGATTGACAGAGACAACATAAGTAATGAGCGCAGCAAGCACCAGTGTGAGTGGCGTAGCTTGCAAAGCGCATGGCAACATGTTTTGACGCGATCGATCATGAATCTGGTTCGAATCCAGCGTCTGATGAACACGTTCTTCTTTTTTCCACCATTACATATCAGATAATCTTCTACTCTTCATCACGAGGAAGACAAGCAGGAATCATTAATAAGTGTGTATTAGGGAGGACTCCATATAGAGTCAATATAGATTCATAGAACTGGATTGGAGAGGTGTTATATCCAAATCATATGCATTCTAAGTTTGTAGAAGTTATACATTAAAAATACCATTAAATACAAATTTTTAGTATTGCTTTAGTGAACTTGAACAAGTATATTAAAATCCATTAATTTTCACTTGTTGTATTAGTATTTTTTTTTTTCAAAGTATGCTTTAAATGCTTTAAAAATAAGTTAAATCTTTGTAGACTAGAAATATGTACTGAATATCATTTATTAAAAAATGCGGGCAATACATTATAGATTCATTTTATAAAAAAAAAATATTAGATTAATTATATTTTTTTAATTCAACTATAGGGGTGCGGCCAGGTAAGGGGCCTACAAGACATTGAATTGTTAATCCGGGCCTGCTTATTGTGAATATGGGATGGCAGATGCTCTACATATGTTTGGTGAAATATTGTTTATGCAGCAAAAGAAAGCAGCACAGACTAAAAGATCAATCTTGAGATTTAAGAGATTTAAAAATATCCAACCCTAGAATCCTTACAGCTGACATCTTTAACTGCTTTTATCCCTGTTGTGTGCATGAAATAGACAGAAGTTAAAACTTGTCATCACATAAGCACATTTATCACATGAACATTTTATTGCATTACATATCCATCAAGGATACTGTTAAAAATGTTGGGTGATTTTAACCCAAAGTTGAGTCAAATATAGACAAAACGTTAAGTGCATTAAGTGGCATTAACTACATGTACTTACATAAAAAATAAATAAATAAAATGTACTTGCTGTGCTCATAATGTATTGCAGAGTATCTGGTGTTATTGAGGGTAAGGTTAGAGACAGGTTTGGTGGTATGGGTAGGTTTATGGATGGTTAAAGGGCACCTATGATGAAAATAATCTTTTGTAAGCTGTTTGGACAGAACTGTGTGTAGGTATGGTGTGTCCACAGTCATATTGGGGGGATTTAAAGACAATAAGTCTCTTTTTTGAAATTTTCCTGATGTTAAAATAGGATTCAAATCCCTCCCATTTTGAGGTCCACCACAACATGATGCAGGAGTGTGGTTTCCCGCCCACTGAATTGACTGATGGCCGCGAATTAACATGTCTCGGTAGTAACGTGTATAATCATATCTACAAGACAGGATGTGCGCAAAGCAACTGGGATTAAAAGATCTCTTCAGCTCGCTGTGACCATCAATCATCATCAAGAATGAGTTTTACAAGCTTAAAACCTTTTTAAAACAGTGCATGTTTGTAATAAAGACAGTAAAATCGCTGTAATTCATCACCACAGCTGCATGTCAGTACAATGACAAAAGAAGACTGTTCAATCCCGGTTTGTGAATGTTAAATGAAGTTTATTTTGTACATTAACATAACGGATATCCATACAGCAGAGGATATTAACGTGTATCTTGTCACATTTTCATGCAAAAAAAGTTAAACGCGCGCTGTGTGTGTTTGTCCGCTGTGTGTCTGTGTGTGGCATGAACTTTGTAATGACATTGTGACTCTTCATAGCAGAAAGGCTTGAATTAACTTCACAGCAAATACATCAAATAATCATTGGGAAACTTCTTACTGTAGTATTTCTCACAAACGTTACGTGAGATCTGCTTCATTCATGTCTGTCACTGTGCTGTTTGTTTATCTGACGCAGCCAAGGCAGAGATTGAGGAACACTTTGACAGGCATGTGGGAACAGTGGGCGGGGAGAACTAGCATAAAAAGCACAGGCCACAAAAAACATCTACATTGTGTTCAGAGCAGAAAATTCCCATTTTCTGAAAGGTCTAATAAATAATCTGATGGGTGTTTTGAGCTGAAACTTCAGACACATTCTGGAGGCACAAAAGACTTATCTTAAATCTTGAAAAAGGGATAAAATAGGTGCCCTTTTGTCAGGGTTCTGCCACTCTGGTCTTGTAAATTCTTGTTTTGGTGGCAGAGTCCAGACACTAGCTCTGTCTTGTCCTGTATGTCATTGTGTCTCTGTTCTGTCATTGTGTCTCTGTATGGGCGCCGTTGTGAGTGCGCTCAGACCATGCGCGCACCCGCATCAAGCGGTCTGTGTGTGCTTGGGACGCGCGCCCTTGTACTCCTGTTTGTGTTTTGTTCTGTCGGCACCGCGCTGCTTCATTCTCAGCGTCTCAGTCTGGTTGGTTTTGGTTTCGGTTGACGCTGAGATAAAACATGCGCGTTGCATATGTGTGAGGGCGCAGTATGGTGTTCATCTATTGTGTGCTCGTGTCTTGCGTCTGTTTGTTGTCTAAGCACGTGGCTCAGTGTTTACATTGTGGCCGCGTGCTTCAGTATTGTGCTTTTAGTGTTGTCTTGTGAACGTGCGGTTAATGAGTTCTCTTGTTTTACGTGAGCACATGGGTTGTGGTGTTGCTCTCCCATCTATTGTCTAGTCCCACCCTCCTTGTTAACCCATTATTAGTCTATCATGTTCACCTGTTTGTGTGTTAATTATTTCTGCTTATATTCTCCTCATATCTGCTTTACTGTGCCAGTTCGTCGTCGTTTATAGCCCTGTCCTGTTGTGTTTCCAGTCCTGATCCCTGCCAGCCTGCCCAGTCAAGTTTGTTTGTTTGTTTATTTGTTTTGTTAATGTTTTCCCCCTCGGGGTAGTTTGTTTTGCCTTTTATTTTATTTTATTATAAATACAATCCATATTATTTCTGCAATTGAGTGCTCGCTCCTTTTCCCCTCACCGAAACCTGACACTTATAAGGTGTATAGGATGGGTCAACATATTGTGTACTTATAAATATACAGTAATTACATAAATTCATTACAATGTAATTACGTACAGGTATTAATTAAGCAAAACGACAATATAAAAACATGAGTACATTGTAACAAATGAATAATTTCAGTGTAATTACATATTACTTATAAACACTTAATATAAAACAGCACCTTTTCGCTCAAGTTAACATTATATTTTTAACCCAATGTTTTTTTTTTGTCTATATTTGACCCAATGTTGGATTAAAACAACCCAACATTTTTAGAGTGTATTGCAAAATTAAAATGAAAACAAAATTGTAACACATTACATTTAATTTATTAATTACAGTAAATGGCTAATGAAGATTACACTGCTTCTCACATACTGTATACACTGTAAAAAATGGCTGTGATTTCAATGGTAAAAAACTGTATAAATGCTACAGTACAAATCCGTAACCTGATTAACAGTATGTTTCCTTATTATATACGGCGAATAACCGTAAATTGACTTTCCCAGAATCCCCTGCATGGCACATCACTTTTTATGCTTTTTGTTGACATTACTATGGATCTTTTTAGTAGTTTCCCCATCATTAATGTATATTAGTGAGTTATGTTACGTCTAATGTTCATAAACAATGTTTATTTCATGACTTTAATTTTATGCGTGTTATCACCACATACTGTAGTGTTTAGTAGCTGTGTGAAGTACACTGAGCACCTTCTTTACACTGATACACTTTTCTGATTGTGGGAAAAGTTGTTTGTGATGAGCTTTGGTTCGTTATGTATGAACTTTCTCATCACCACCTGCTTATGGCTGTGTTATCATGTCTATCTGTGTAACAAAAGATGTGTAGATGTTGCTAATTTCAATCAATCAGCACATATTCCCTCTATAAATTAATAAAATACGGTAGTTTACTGTAAAAATGAGAAATTACTTTTACGGTTTGTACCTTATTTTTTACGGTTAAATACTGGCAACCACAGCTGCCGTTTTTTTACCGTAAATTTTACGGATTTATTTTTTACAGGATGTGCAAATGCAGGAATATGCTTGATTTGAACATTTTAACATATTTCAATTTTATTTAGCCAGCTACTGCATTGATCTGTACTTGTTTTGTGTTTCCTTTAAAATAAATGCTCCTTGTGACACCAGTAAATCATCATCATAATATAGTTTTCCAGCAACATTAGAATCAGTCCCAACATATATCAGCTTTAGTTGAATAACTATAAAAACTTTCCGTCAGATTTCAGATGGTGCGTTCTCCCGAGAGCCCAACATCCACCATTAAGAAGAATGACCAGACTAACAGATATCTCTCTACAGGTATTATAGACACCCTCAGGCTACAGTGCTAATGTTCTCATTCCAGGATTATCATGTCATCATAAAAATCCCAATTTAGTTCAGCCCATCCAGTCGGAGACAGCACCTGCTAACAGTGACAAGAGCAGCTGCGCGAGGAGCGTTTGAGCTTCTGTTTAACACATTCCTCCTCCTCATTCACTTCTGCACTCGTTCACCTCCTCTGTCTCTCTTCTTCTCCTCATCTGACTCCAGCTCCTCCATGATAGATGTGTGAGCGCGTGTCCTTCTGACCCTCCGCCACTATAAACACTGCTGTGGATAAACTCCTCTGCCAAGACGAATATTGATTTCATGTGTAAGCGCTCGCACTCTTTCACACAAACACACACACACACACCCCACATCTTTTAAAACATATTTATTAAGTGTTGTAGAGGCAATGTTGCCAAGGAGACAACGAACAGGGTGGCATAGTGTGTTGGAGTCAACCCCAAAGACACAGGAGCACATACACACATATGTGAATACACATTGACGTCTATAGTGACCCAGTAGTGCAAAATGCATTTATATAATAATAATAATAATAATAATAATAATAATAATAATAATAAAAACAGCTTCACAACACAACCACATAAGATCACGACACAACAATACAGTCAGGGATGGGCAGTATTTATGATGCATGTATTTCAAATACAAAATAGTATTTTGTCAATTGTATTTGATAAGGTTTATGAAAATGGCTGAATATTTTGCATGAAAATACTTTAGTGCCTCATATTTTTCATTCATTCATTTTCTTTTTGGCTTAGACCCTTTATTATTCTGGAGTCGCCACAGCGGAATGAACCGCCAACTCATCCAGCATATGTTTTACGCAGCGGATGCCCATCCAGCTGCAACCCATCACTGGGAAACACCCATACACTCCCATTCGCACACATACACTACAGACAATTTAGCCTACCCAATTCACATATAGCGCATGTCTTTGGACTTGTAGGGGGAAACCGGAGCACCCGGAGAAAACCCACGCAAACACGGGGAGAACATACAAACTCCACACAGAAATACCAACTGACTCAGCTGAGGCTCAAACCAGCGACCGTCTTGCTGTAAGGCGATTATGCTACCCACTGCGTCACCGTGATGCCTGTCATATATTTTTGTATCTTTAAGTCTAAATGATGACATCATAAAAAATGTAGCCTTTAAATAGTGGTGTTTTCCCAGTTATTTGCCAAGTCTAGACTAGAAAATTGATTATTATTGAAGAAGTTGATCAGTGCTCGGAGTATGGATGGCAATTATGCATAACATATAAAGAAAATAACAAACAAAGAGCAGGGGTAGATTCAGGAGCAAGTCAAAATAAGACAGGAAAATAAGACAAAAAACATAATCTCCCCACAGTCCCACAGTGGCGATACCTACAAAACTTTATTGCTTGTTTCAAATGCCAGTAGCTGATCTGCAGGTGCTCTTTATATGTTTTTAATTACAAACTTTGACATAGCCCACATGGAAAGAACCTATATGAGGATATATGAAACCTATATGCAGTATATATGCACATATATGATAATATATATGCTGTATATATGTGTATATATGCCACATATAGGCAAAATTGAGGTGCATATATGTGCATATACAGGCCATATAGGTCTCCTGTATTGTTTCTTTATATCCACATATAAACCCTATATGTACAAACAATATATGTCTCCTATATAGCTCATATCTCACGTTGGCAACTGTGGTACATGATGCCCAGCTCATATTTTCTATTATCAAGGCAATTACTAAGAACTAAAAAAAAATGCAATAAACCTATGTGCAAACACTTGAAATTGGAATCATGTAATCATGTAATTGGCATGTTATGGAAAATAAGTGAGAGCCCACAAGGAAAGAACCTATATAAACATATAGGTTTTAATATCGGTTTGATATAGGTTTTTAATATATGTGACATATATCTACATATAATATAGGAAAACGGCCAATTTTATATATGTCACATATATTAAAAACCTATATCAAAACCTTTATTAAAACATATACAGTTGAAGTTAGAGTTATTAGCCCACCTGATTTATTAGCCCCCCTGTTTATTTTTTTCCCCAATCTCTGTTTAATGGAGAGAAAAAAATTTCAACACATTTCTAAACATAATAGTTTTAATAACTCATTTCTAATAACTGATTTATTTTATCTTTGCCATGATGACAGTAAATAATATTTGACTAGATATTTTTCAAGACATTTCTATACAGCTTAAAGTGACATTTAAAGGCTTAACTAGGTTAATTAGGTTAACTAGACAGGTTAGGGTAATTAGGCAAGTCATTGTATAATGATGGTTTGTTCTGTAGACTATCGAAAATAAAATTAGCTAAAAGGGGCTAATAATTTTGACCTTAAAATGGCTTTTAACAAATTTAAAACTGCTTTTTTTTCTAGCTGAAATAAAACAAATCAAACTTTTTCCAGAAAAAAAAAATATTATCAGACATACTGTGAAAATTTCCTTGCTCTGTTAAACATCATTTAGGAAATATTTAAAAAAAGAAAAACAAATTCAAAGGGGGACTAATAATTCTGACTTCAACTGTATGTTTATATAGGTTCTTTCCATGTGGGAGTTAATCAGTATGAGACAAAGATATTTAATAATACTCCAGTCTACAGACTGGTCAAAAACTGCAAAAACAGATATCGTATTTTATATTGTGTATTGAAGAGTACAATTGCAAAAAAAAAAAAAAAACATGATTTATGGAAATGACTAAAACTGGAGATTTTAGTAGATTTCAGAAATCGTGATTTTACATTTTTACATTTTAAACAACTAGATTTAGCCAATTATTTTAAATAACAAAAATTGTAAATAACTTTTTCATATATCACCATTTTAAAATATAAGACTGTTACGAGATGGTGGCAATTTTCACAATAGATAAAGATATAGAGAGAGATAATGCTCATTATGAACTCATTATCTGCATTAAATGGTTTTTACAGTGATTAAAAAGATAATCTTCAAGACAGGACTTTCTGTATAAAAATTTGTACAAAATTTATACCAAAGTCAAAGAGAAACACAAGTTACATTTTTATGAATATACCTCCGCATGTACAGTAGAGGTGAATGAGGTGGCAAAGAAGGAATTGATTGAAAACATTTTTGTGCTGTGAGCTTATGTTTACTTTTTAACATTATTGCATTGTTAACTTGTCATTGTGTTGTGAGCTTATGTTTTCTTAAGTTTTCTTTTTAATTCACCACCTTAGACAGGCTGTCCTTTTTCCCCAACCCTCATTGAAAACACTCTGCATTTTAACATAAAAATACGTCATTTTCTATGATTTATGAGCTGTTTTCCTCATGGGGACTAAACAAAATGTCCCTGCAAGGTCAAAAATGACTGGTACTAATATACTTGGGGGGGCATTTGGTCCCCATAACATGGTTAATATCAGGACAACTCGCATGCATGCAGAAAGAGTGCCAAAAGACATACATCTGATCAATAATGTCATATTAAGAGATACTCAAAGCAAGCACATCTGAACTAAAAGCCAGATTGCCTTGAGAAAAATCAACACAGAGAAAAGTGATGGTATTTGTGTGTGTCTTGTTTAGGTTTGTACTAAAATAAGGGCAGGCATGTCTGACTAAAATGACAGGAATCATATCAATGTTATCTTATGAGTATTTGTACTTTATATAGGCATAGGACGATAACCGTTTTCAAGATATACTGCGGTTTGGAAAAGTCAAGGTTTTAATACCGCCAAAATGTTTTGCTATACTGTTCCTATGGTATATGTAAGATTTTTATTTTTTTTAGGACAACAGTATCTCCAGCAGAAAAGATATGCAAAGATGCCATTTTAAATTTTAAACACAATCTGTGTTTTCAAAACTAATGAAGACAGCAAAAGTCAAAGATTCATTTGATTTATTTAGCCTGACATGTTTACTGCCCCAACATATTTTAAAATTTCTCAAAATAAAATATATTGTGTTTAAAGGGGTAAAACGTTTTAGTTTTTAACCAGATATTTAAAAAGAATATATTTTAGAGCAGTGATCACTATACTAGGAAACCGTGATATTTTTATCCAAGGTTATCATACTGTCGGAATCTTATACCGGCCCATGCCTATTTGGATGTATTCATATTCAGATGTGATTCTACCAAATGTATGTTATGTATTTATGTATTCATATACACTGGACAGTAATGTGTAAAATTTGTGCAATTATGGGACTTTTTTTTTTAAGTCGTGAGGTGACTGATACAACACAAACACAAATTATTCAATTTTATTTATCTATTCAATTGTTAGGAACAGATACAAAATTGGCCTCTTTTTCAACAATCTTAAGTGTCAAAATGTGCACTCATTATAAAAAAAAGAAAAGTAATTAGTAATTGACAATTATCTAAAATATGCTTAACTAAAAATACGGAAAGTTGGTGGTTCATTCCACTGTGGCAACCCCTGATAAATCAGAGACTAAGCCGAAAGAAAATAAATGAAGGAAATTAAAAATACTGAAACTAAAAATGAAAAGGTAAGTTTAAATATATTTTAAAAATGATAAAACCACATAAAATGAGGATTAAAACCAATAATATAATATAATAATAAGATCGACACTGGTTATTAAATTAAATTAAATTAAATTAAATTAAATTAAATTAAATTAAATTAAATTAAATTAAATTAAATTAATATAAATTAAATGAGAAATAAAACACACATGGGGCAAGATGTTTGAGAGCGCATCAGCAAATATCAAATGTCCCATAACTTTTCTCTTTGTTGATTTTTCTCAAAGCAATCCCGCTTTGAGTTCAGATGTGCTTGCTTTGAGTATGTGACTTTATTGATCAGATGTCATTTGACCTTTTTTTCTCCTTAGGTTTGTATTAAAATGAGGTCATGCATGTCAGACTAAAGCGACAGCAATCATTTCAGCTTGATCTCTAGAGTATTCTTATGTATTTTACGAATAGTGTAGGTATACCAAATATACATTTACTTTTGTCATAGAGAAACAAAATATTGATGTATTACCTGATGTACTGGCATTATCCATTTTGGCAGACTTGTAAATATACCCAAAGACTACAGAATACATAAGACATGTCACTAGTATAGTTTTGAATGGGGAAAAGTGTAACGGTCAATATGGTGAATGAAGCACCGCCTACTAGTACAGGAGCCAATCGCCAATGACTACAGACTGACTTTTCTCCGGGGGAATACTTGGACCAGATGTGTGCTTTTATGACAGTTTGGTGGTCAACAAACGCACTGGAATCTCAGCGAATACTTGCTTCGCAGACATAAGAAAATATATCCACATAAAGCTTGAAATCTGTGCTTTTAAGTGAACCAAGTTCACCTTTGAAATATGTATAAAATGAACACGAGGTACAGTCAACCTGTCAAACACACATCACATGACAGCATCTACTCAAATGCCCACAAACTTGTAAACAAAGAGTCGCTGTCATTTCTGGAGGAGATTCACCATCAAGACCAAGTTGTGGATTAAGAAGAGCAGCGCGATCTGACGAAGCATTATCCAGAGGATAATAATGTGTAGAAAGACCATAAATGAGGTTGGTGTTGTGTTGGTGTTGATGAGTGCGCATGTTTAGGCACCCTGAAAAAATGCTGATTTTATTTGATTTGGACATTTAGAAATGAAACGTAAATAATGTTTAGAAACACCAAATATGTAATGTAATCATAAGCTTGGCAAACAGTTTTAGAAAATTTGATGTTCCCCATTCAGACAGAATGTCCGAGCAAAGATGGCCACCGAGTGAAATGACTTGCCTTAAAGGGACATTAATATTCCATAACGAATACTAAAATTGTGCCATTAACATTTTGGTCATATTTAGTTGCTATATAGAAGGAATTTTGCTTTCAGTCAGATGTATTCAATACAGATTTTCCATTTACTTAATAGGAAATTATGACATTTATTCTGTTCCAAATAATCAATGTATTGGTTATACATTCTAATATGTATAAAATAACCCTAATGTAATAATATTTATGTAATTATTTATCCATTACTTCATGTAATTCATGTAATTTAACATTTTGTTTGCTGAGAGCCAAGAAATGCATTTTTTCAGTGATGCTATGACTAACATTACAGTAGAATCATAAAAACACAATGCAAATTCAAGCTTTTATTGAGCAAACTTCATCTTCATACAGTATGCAAATAATACAAATGAATACAATGATAATTTAAAATGTTACTTTACTTACTTACAAAAAGGCTTAATTAGAGCCTCTACCTAATTAATAGTAATAAAAAGACAATGACAATACAATTGCATTACAACAAATGCTAAGTTACAAGTAAATATTAATACACAAATTAAATTGCAAAGTCACATACACACACAAGCAAAAAATTTAATTAAATCATAAATAAAAGAGAATTCTTAAAAAACTACAGAACACCATTAAAGTCATTCACTATGCAATTGTTATTAAAGAACAATTTTTTGTTGTATGGGATAAATCATTCCATAATTTAATACCCCTAAATCTAATCGAGTATCGCACTCTACTTGTATGAACTTTGGGAAAATGAAAACTTGAGAATTGACGACTGTAAAATAACAATGGACCTGTGAATTTACTTTGAAATACCATCTGAAATGATCTGACATGTTACCTTCATTTGAATAAATCTTGTACATGAAAACATATATTTGAAAAATGTTAATATCGTAGATAGAAAGAAGATGGAGTTTCTGAAATAAAATAGTGGATGGAGTAAATTCATTTGATCGAGTCGCAATGCTTACTAAACGCTTCTGAAGAAAAAAAATATATTTTGAAGAGTAGAGAAAGTACTTGCCCAAACTATATTACAACATGAAAGATATGGACAAATTAAACTGTATTACAGTGGAATAAAATATTCTGTAGTAACAAGATGCCTAACCCTTAACATACCTGTTGATTTATATATTTTTCTGCCGACATAAACTACTTGTTCCCTCCAACTCAAATTCTCATCAATAAAAACTCCTAAGAATTTTGTTGTTGCCACTTAAGGTACTGCAATAGGCTCAATTATAATTTTAGCTAAATCTTTAGGATATGACTTTTTACCACTAAAAATAATAAAACAATTTTTTTTTATATTTAAAGATAATTTAAGTTGGCTAGAAATGTTAGCTAGAATGTGAGCTAAAATAAATTTAAATATGAAACAAAAAATGAAATAAAAATAAAGCTAATTACATACAAATGGCAAAACCAGGTAACACAATTACTAAATAAAGCTAACACTTATCTGAAACCTTAATGTATAAAATTCTAGTTAACATAAATATAAAAAAGAACAGTAATTAAAATAATCTGAAATAAAAATAAATATATACATTGGATAAAAACTAACCAAAATACTAATACAAATAGCTAATAAATATACTAACTATTTTTATATAATAAAAATATAGTTAATAAATGGTATATTAGCATATTAATAATATTATAATAACACAGGTAATATTCAGAAATGTATAATGTGTGGACAATACAGTATAATTAGATAATGAAAACTTGGCCAGGATTTTACTGGTTAGCATAATCTTTAAAATTCATTCATTCATTTTCTTTTCAGCTTAGTCCCTTTATTAATCTGGGGTCGCCACAGCGGAATGAACCGCCAACTTATCCAGCATATGTTTTACACAGCGGATGCCATTCTAGCTGCAACCCGTCACTGGGAAACATCCATACACTCTCATTCACATACATACAGTACACTATGGACAATTTAGCTTACCCAATTCACCTGTACCGCATGTCTTTGGACTTGTGGGGGAAACGGGAGCACCCGGAGGAAATCTACCCGAAAGGGGGGAGAACATGCAAACTCCACACAGAAATGCGCCCCTCTTTAATATAATATTGGTAAAAAAAAATGTTGATGAAGGTATATTTTTGTGAAAGAATATAAAGCCATTTTGTTCTATTGTTGCATGCGGGAAAATAATTATCCTTTTCAAAGCTGTGTTTGTTTAGCCACAACTTACTTATTGAGCAATAACAATACAGTCTTTAATTGGCCAATTCATTGAGCTCACCTGTATGTTAAGTCCTTACTGTAGTGTGTAAAGTGGGCTGTAAATGTGTGCTTGTACTGCATTCACATCAGCCTTTTACTCATATCTGTTTACTCTAATGAGACCCTCTAGAGAAATAAGGCTTCGAGATCCACTAAAGCAATGCATGCTTCATGAATATGGTAAACCACTCCAACTATTATGAAGTATTTATGTGGAAATCAGCTAAGCTTGTCAGTGGCGCCCAGTTGAATAGTCATAATTGTGGCACATGTACACAAACACACAGGCTTTCATATGTTTATCTAAGAAAGATTAAAACCGTCCCTTCAGTATTTCTCTTGTTGTCTGTCCAAACATTTGTACAACATTGTGTACTTTGCTATTCTGACTCCATGCATGCTTAGTTGAGACCAATGAGGCTGAAAACCTTCTGAGACGCAGTGGAGAGGGGAATTGTTGTTGTTGTTTAAATTTTTTTTTTTAACCAAAATCATATTACAAAAACTCAATCACTGCCAGTGTTTTTATTAACTTTTGAATGTTAACTAGAACTGATTTTACAGTGTTACAGTGTGTCACAATTACCAGCGATCCAGCCTGTGCAGATTGCTGGTAAACACACAGTATCGCATAGAACTACAAATCCGCCATGGACTACAAGATCCAGTCATGCACTGCACACACACACCAGTTCCTAATCCTAGTTGATTGCTAACTCACACAGCTAAAGCTGCTCAAAGACTAATTAGTTGGACTATTTATACAGCACACTAACACACAGACTTTGCTGAGTCTTGTTGTACAGTTTTATAAACATTACGATGTGTTTTCCTTGCCTTGTCTTGCCATGTTTTTGACCCTCGATTTGTTTTGTTTATTTCTGTCTGCTGCCTGCCTTTTGACCATCTGCCTGTGTATGCGACTACGACTCTGGATTTGCCTACATACATCTGTTTGCTCCAGATTGTGGTCGTTGCTTGCCTGACCATTCTCAATATACCCTGTTGTCAGCGTCACTTAACATTACAAAGTATATAATAAATTTGTTCAAAATATTAAGAAACAGGTTTATTTGCGTACATTCAGGTAGGGAACACAAACCCATACATGTAGCACACATGTAACAAAAGCATTGACAATACCAGAAAAGGAGTGAAGGGAAAAGGGGAGCTTAAATGCCCACACTGATAATCAACTAAACGATAGAGAAGTGGAACTGATTAACTAAAATGATGACTGGAAACAGAACAAAAGAATACTGGATTAACAAAACAGACAGCACATGTGGCAAAAGTGCATACAATGAAATGTTAATGTATTTTCATTTCAACTGTTTTCATTTTTATTTTAGTTAAAAATTGGTTGTTTCTTGTCATTAGTTGATTTTTAATACACTTATACTTAAACATTTTTTTTTTTGTTTATTATTTTACTTTTTTAATTACAATTAATTTAATAGGTGTCACAAGTCAGTTTAGATTTAACTATTTGGATTCCATTTTTTTGTTAAAGCCCATTTGTGAATGGAAATTAATATATTTAAATGCAATTTTTATTAGTTTGAATTGATTGTTTATAAAGAAATCTTATTTTCTTTGTATTCATCAATTTTCCTTTGGCTTAGTCCCAATATTTATCAAGGGTCGACCCAGCGGAATGAACCGCCAACTTATCCAGCATATGTTTTACGCAGCGGATTCCCCTTCAGCTGCAACCCAGTACTGGGAAACACCCATACACTAAATTTAGATGCCTTTGGATTGTGGGGTGAACCAGAGTAGAGGTTTTCCCGCAAGGTTTTATTCCACACCTGACCGCTCCTGCCATATATTTAGCCTTTGTTCACCCGCTGCCTAGGAACAATTTTCTGTCCGACCTGAACATACCTGCTAAATTTGGATTTGGTTTCCAAAATCACACATTTAAATTGGGATCTACCAAAAGAGAAAGTTACCGGTTAAAAATGTAGGTTGTTCAAGGATTATAGGCTAAATATCAGTTTTGTTTGGCCCTTTATGATGAGACATGAGTGCCGCCTTAAACCTGAGGTTCCAGTTTTGTCACTACTAAAGGGTAAAACTTTGAGGTATTATCACATCACATTTTTTTTCCATTTGCATCTATGACGCATGAAAAAGACTCCTGAAAAGATTTCCTAACAGTAAACTAATCGTTTTCTAATGTAAGCTGAAAGACATCACATCTTCACTTTGCTCTCACATGTTGGTAAAGCCCGCTCTGAGGACTGTTATGAAGATGATGAGCGCACAGACTATGCAAAAAAAAAAGCATGTGCAGAAAGCACTGGTCATGCGTTCAGCATGTGTAACAGTCGTGAGCACTGTCTTTACCTGTGCTCAATAAGAATGACGAAATCACAGATATGCTGTTTCGAAATGACAGAGTTACAGCTACCGCATTTTATTCTGAAATTTATTCCCGTGATGCAAGAAATCTGGTCGGGTCCCACTGCTCTCGCAGCTGTAGACCTCTAAACTGGAGCACCCAGAGGAAAAACACAAACATGGGAAGAACAAGCAAACTCCACACAGAAATGGCAACTGGCCCAGTCGGGACTCGAACCAGAGATCTTCTTGCTGTGAGGTGACAGTGCTAACCACTGAGCCATCGTGCCACCCTTTTCTGTGTATATGCAATCTAATAGTTTACCTCCAGGAGTAAAAGAACCACATTAACCAACCAAACTTTGTTGAGATGACCTCTTGGTTAGGACAAAACCCTGGTGTGAGCTGCTGCAGTCTGTGTTTGTCTCTGTGTGTTTGTGTGGGCATTTAAGCCTAGATTATGATGATTGAAAACAAAGCCTGTGGGAAGTTACATCCAACACACACACACACACACACACACACACACACACACACACACACACACACACACACACACACACACACACACACACACACACACACACACACTCCCAACTATTTCTCTCTCCAACACCCAGAGAAACAGACATCAGCCTACACAAAACACACGCTGAGACCCTGCACACATTTATCATGACCCAGTGTCTCCAAGTCCCCAGTCTTACCCAGTTTGAGGTCTCTTCACCACCCATAAACAGCAGGCCGTGGCCAGCAGGGGCGCCGTCACATACAGACACACAACTATTCATCAGTCTGCTTGATGATATCTCTACTGTAAACATGACCCTGGCATCTCTGAGCAGGAACAGATGTGTGAATACCCAGAAACCTCACTCTAATCATTAATCATGCTCCTCAAATGAAGAACATCCTCCTCATCCTTGAACCCGACCCTGCCGTCACCTGAAAGATACTGACGCTGCTGAGCTCTGCTACCAAAATAAATAGGATCTGATCATTAAGTGCCACTGCGTGGGCAATGCAGATCTCACTGCTTAAAGCTGATTGGCTGTGAGAGAATGGATGCATGGAGTGCTGGCTCTGAAAACAAGCTGTTTGTAACACGGCGAGACAAAGACAAGATGAGAAGCAGATTCAACTAAAGTAAAGGTTTTAATGACATCAAAGATCAAACACTAAAAAAAAAGATTAAGTTGATTTAGTTTTTTTTTTATGGTACACTTACCGGCCACTTTATTAGGCACACCTGTCCAACTGTTTGTTAATGCAAATTTCTAATCAGCCAATCACATGCCAGCAACTCAATGCATGTAGACATAGTCAAGACAATCTGCTGCAGTTCAAACCGAGCATCAGAATGGGGAGGAAAGATGATTTAAGTGACTTTGAACGTGGCATGGTTGTTGGTGCAAGACGGGTTGAAAGTTTGTTGTCAACCACCGTAAAACGAGTAGAAGAAGAAATCGTCATTCTCGCTGTCATATGGCATTTCTTCATCGGCAAGACACTGGCCTCACAGCTCCGTGAATGCTGGTGCCGTCACTTATTGGTCTGCGATCGGTAAATGTAGCTTGTGTGGACGCTACTGCGCTACTTGACTAAAAAATAGCTTTGCTATTGAAAAGCTATTTGATTTAGAAAGTAGCGACGCTACCTACACGCTACTGAGAAATGTAGTTATAGCAGAATAGCACCGCTTTAATAAATGGCCTTAGCAGAAGGTAAATTTTAAGAAAATTATGTAACCCCATTTGTAACCTTTAACATTTTCATAAGTAACTGTAATTTAATTACACATTTTTTCACAGTAACTGTAACAAATTACAGTTACATTTATTTTGTAATTAAATTACGCAACGCCATTACATGCAACTAGTTACTCCCCAACACTGGCCAAGGGGTACAGTGATCCATCCCAGCTAGCAAAATTCATGTGGCACAAATCTGGCCCACACCAGACACTTACATCCGGCCCACATACCGCATGGAATGATGGCACTTGGGCGGTCCACTCCTGTTTGCCAGATCTGGGCCACAATTAAGCCATAGTAATATCACAAATCAGCCAGAATTCAACCAAATGAACCAGAACTGACCCTATTCTGGGCCACAGTTTGCTTTTATTCTGGCCCAGATCTGGCCCACACCAGACACTTACATCTGGACCACATAGCGCATGGAATGATGGCTCTAGGAGGTCCGCTCCTGTTTGTCAGATGTGGGCCACAAATAAGCCAAAGTAATACCACATATTAGCCAGAATTCAACGAAATGAACCAGAACTGACCCTATTCTGGGCCACAATTTGCTTTTTATTCTGGCCCAGATCTGGCATACACCTTACACTTGCTGGGTGTGGCAAAGTACAAAAATCCCAGCATGCATTGCAGTATGAATACATTCTGTAGTTTATTGATGCTACAGTTTTCATTATTTGCTTTTTATTCTGTTTGTGATGTTTGTGAGTTTTGTTCATTTTATTAATTTTCACCGTTGTTGAGGTTTATACGCTGATTACTGATGTCTCTGTGAGCAGAAGTTGAACCATATAATTTTTTTAGCTTATAAATCTTTATAATTCTGTGGCATGTGGAAGCATGTTATTACGTTACTTCTAATAATGGATTTAACAGTGGTTAACATCAGTGAATTATATTATTTCATCACAGGTTGTGCCTCACTTAATTTTTTTACTTGGCTTGTTTGCTGTAATGAATAAACTTTTCAAGCAAAGTTCTTTAAAGTTACAGCAGTCCAAAAGAAAATGTATATTAAGATGTCCAGGCTATGAGCCCAACTAAAGCAAACACTTTTCTCTATGATGGTGACTTTAGTCTATGTGGACCACATATGTTTTAAGATAACTGGGCCAAGTTGCCATATCTTCTCTGGGTCGCTTTAGGCTCACAGCCACATTAGCCAGAGCTAACTGTGCCAAATATTTGCCAAAAGTGTCCCACATTTGTTTTAGGATAACAGGGCCACATTTGCCATATCTTCTCTGGGCCACTATAGGCTCAAATCCACATTAGCCAGTGTTTACTGTGCCGAATATTTGCCAAAAGTGGCCAACATATTTTTTAAGATAACTGGACCACATTTTCCATATCTTCTCTGGGCCACTATAGGCTAACAGCTGCATTAGCCAGATTTTACTGTGCCAAATATTTGCCAAACTGACCCACATATGTTTTAAAATAACTGGGCCACATTTGCCATATTTTCTCTGGGCCACATTAGGCTCACAGCCGCAATAGCCAGAGCTTACTGTGCCAAATATTTGCCAAAAGTGGCACACATATGTTTTAAGATAACTGGGCCACATTTGCACTTACACATGTGAGCCACTTTAGGTTTATACCCAGATTACCCTTAAATGACTAGGCCTCATTTTTGCCAACTGTGGCCCACATTTGTCCTCCATCATTTGAGTCAAATTTACCATTTTCCACATGGGCAACATTAGGCTCACATTCAGATTACATTTTGCCATAAGTGCCAAACTTTGCCTTAAATGGCCCATGTGTGAATTTGAATCTTTGGCCCCCCTTTGCCATTGTACAGGTGGGCCACTTCAGGCTCACATTCATTTTGTCCGGGCTGAAGGAATGCCACCAGTGCCGCATAACTGCCTAAAGTGGCCCACATTTGTATGCTACCTGGGATCGGTGTATTGTATAAGTATTATGCATCATTGAATTTTTAGCAGCTTTACCATTTGTCTATGTACAGTGGGCATATAGAAAATATCCACTGTTTCACTTTTTTATGTTACAGCTTTATTTTAAAATAGATTGATTTTCCTAAAAAAAAAAATCTAACAATATGCTGTAATCACAATGTGAAAATAGTTTGTCTGAATGTATTAAAAGAAAAAAAAGAAAAAAAAAAATGACAAGAGCTGCGTCCCAAACGGCACACTATACACTATGCACTCATGTACATATGCACCTACACACTCAACAGCATAGTATATGTATGTAGTGTCGTCCCAAATGGAACACGTTTTTTTACTAAGTGGAAATTCAACCCATTTCCCGGATGACGTTTGACGGTTGCCAAATTAGGGAAATAAATGAACAAAGTACCAAAGAATACCTGCCGTGAGTATAACCGCATTCCCCATCGGGAGGCGCTATGATCACTCTCATAGGAAAATTTCGCTTTCACAATCCAAAATAAATAAATTTATTCAACATGTGCGCCCGATAGCTTCCCCCCTTTCGCGTGAGCAAAACTGCGGTCATTGAGTGCGTGAAGTGTCCATCATTCCACACTTCATTTTAACGGTTGAATTAGTGCATCATCCGGGTAATTAAAGTTTACTTATTTTTTTTTTTTTATAATTTAGTTTTTATTGTAAACGCACTATTTACACTATTTATACTACAAAATGGAGTAGAATAGTGCATAAGTATGCGATTTGGGATGCACCTAAGTACATACTGTAAGTATTTATAACCTTTGCGCAAAACTTTGTTGAAGCAACTGTTTCTTTGCAAATAACTGCATGCCTAAAGGGCATCACACGCTGAATGCAAACTATTTAGATGGCGAATAAACTATAAATGAAACTATTTAGATGGCGCTCTGTGGCGCGGCAGAAATATGAACAGTGTCCTGAGTTGTGGCTGGGCGCGCGCAGACAGCCGACAACTTGCAGTGCTGGTGTGTGTACCCTGATAGAAACCTATGTTTAGAATTCTGAAATGCATGACGCTGCGTAGTGCTACGTGGCATGTGACCGAGCGGCGCTTCTGGTGTGTGACCACCTTTAGAATGTTCATCAACCAATCAACATGAAACATTCATCAGGCCCATAGTAAGAAACAATACTTTATAAAATTGATTTCATTATCAATATAGTTGATAAATGAGATGCATATACAGTGTACACTGTGCCATGTACAGAGGTGAAGATTACGAATTATCAGACATTGAATGCTATCCTGATTGACCAATTAGCATCCAGCATTCCAAAAACTATATGATTAAATTATTCTGTTTCTTCACTGCTACTGTCCTTTGTGCATTTCTGAATACCTGCCTGTCAATCTCTTCTCATCCTTCAATATGTATTGACAGAAAGTGAACAGGTTTCCATCCATGCAGGGTTGAAGCCAGCTGCATTTGCTCATTCTCAGAAGGGAACTGAGTGATATCCTGAAGAAAGAGTTTTCTCCTTTTGATTTACATTTATCGATTCCTCAGATATGGGCCATTAATCAACGGCTAGAATAACCTTTTCTCCCCTCTGCACTGCTGCCGTCAGCTGTAAATTTACATGGCCAAACATACGAGGAGCTGTGCAGCACACCATCCCATCATCCCACCGCAGGAACAAAGAAGTTGATTTATTCTCAGCGTTTTGTGAAGGAACTGGCCTCTTGTCTCAAACCTCTAGGCAAAAGACATGTGTTGCCCTATGAGAAAACACAACAAATGGCTTCTAAAATTGGAAAATTATTACTTGCCCTCAACATAACTTACTGCAACCCTCCCTGAGCTAGCAAGAAGGATTGCAACACAACTGAAACTGTTTTAAACAGCAGATTTTGAGATGATGTGCCAGCGTTTACCTTGTGACGCTGATGCTTAGTCTTAGAATCAAAAATATTTATTTTATATTCAATTACATATTCAAATGCAAAAACTAACCTGTTGTCTTCATAAGCAAATCACATGGCTCAAGTCAGTGTTTCAACTGATTTTTTCAAGAATTCTGATTCATTTAAAAGTGAATCAAGTGACCACAAAATGTGTCATTTTATCATTTTCTTAACTGATTCATTAAAGAAAACAGTGGTCTTCACATTCAAGTGGTTTGTTTAAAAAATCTAATATTATTTGAATGGAATCAGTTGACTTTCAAATGAGTGACTGTATTATGTATTTAACTGTTTCAACACAGATTCATTCAGAAACATCTTTAAATGACTTTTACACTCATAAAAGTCATAAAACGAATTTATTAAAAATAAAACGATTTATTTAGAAATTATTCATAACCCTCAAATAAGTCACTGAAACATCCTTTTCCTTATAATCACTTGACCAACCAGTTGATGATTAATTTAGAACAAAATAAGTGATTGTGCTCATGCTTTAGTATCTGAGTCTTTTATTCAACTAACTGGAGCACACTTTTGTCTTCTGTAAGCAACATGGGGGACTCGACTCACATGACTTGACTCGAGTCCGACTTAAGTCACAAAATTTAGGACTTGAGACTTGATTGACAAATATCCAAAAAAGACTCGACTTGACTTGGACTTGATTGTCATGACTTGAGACTTAACTTGAACTTAAGTTAAATGACTCGAAATAATTTTTTTTTTTTTTTTGTTAAATACACAACCACTTGTTATATATTATGATTTATGCATTTATAAACAAAACAAAACCAAAAGTTCTAAGTCATGCATGCGCAGTATTAACAGCTCCTCGGTTCTCAGATCGGTCCGAAAGATTCAGGTTCTCTGTACTGTTCCGAATTAAGCACTGCAACTGATTCCTGACTCGAGTGGATGATGTTTTTAAGTGGATAACTTGGGATATAGTTTTTCCATGTCAGAGGGAGTGCCAGGCAAGTTAAAAAGTAAGTATATTTAAGTAATTTGTGGATTAGTGTTTATTAGAAATGCAAACCATTTAAAAAGAATCAGTTGGATTTGCTGAACTGGATCAATCGGTTCATTAAGAAGAACCACTTTAAACATTCATTAGAACGATTCAGTTGCTATTCGGCCATCAGATAATGCAGTGACAGAAAGCGCTCCGTCTTGGCTAATCAAAGTTTATACTATTTGTATAGTCTGACTCAGTGCTTCCCACACATAGACTTTACTTGGGCTTACTATTTTGTGTCCGCCTATAACCAAACCTCCGCAATCGATGTAGTGTAAAATCCTCTCTCGTTACACGTTGAACTGTCAGCACCCCCGCACTGCAGACCCACAGAGACGTGCCTTTTAGGCACTTAAAAAATTCGTCCGGCCGAGTTTCTAAATGTCCTAAAATGTCCGGGATTCGGCTTTTGCTTTCTAGCCTAAAGCTGTTGTTCGTTAATCGTATGTGTTTTTGCGAGAGAAACATTCAATAATTCATTATTGAATCTAAACGACTCAGAAAAACTACTATATACTCGGAATGACTGGTCTAAACTGGCTGCAAAATATACCTACACCATTAGTAATGATTAATCAAAGCATTTGTCTTTTTAAAATAATCTACACGTTTTAATCTTGTAATTATTGTAATTTTTAGAGATATTGTCTGTTTTTTTTTTCCTTTTTTTTGTTATTTATTTTTCATTTGAGGTATATTTTATTAATTTGATGATGTCATTAGGCTATAATACATAGGCTATTTTAAACATATCTAAAATGCTTTTGCATTCAAGTTTGCTTTGAACTTGAAAGAGAGAGAAGCAGATTTGACCTCTCAGTGGGGGCACATGGCTCCTGAATAGCATAAAGGATAAGAGAAATTGGATGTCTTCTTTTTTTTAACAGTTTTTTTTTTACTTTAACCCATTGAAAACAAACAGTGTATAACATTGTTATAATAAATGAAATTATTGTTAAAAATGCAAATATGTTTTGTTTGTCGCATATAGTTAACTATTTATGTGATGTGGGTAAATGGTGTGTTTCAATTCGGCTACCACCACAAGTATATCAAATCTATGGGAAGCACTGATATTATTGTATTTGTATGCTAATGTTTAATATTTAAGTTTTTGACTTGTTAGGGGTTAACTTTAATCATGAAATAAGATTGCATTAAAACAATTTGTTAAATGCTATATTGCTATTTTTTTTTCCACATACATCATTTTTTGCTAATACATTTTTAAAAAAGAAGAATCAAGTTAGGCAAAACAAGAAACCATTTCAGACCATGTCTTTATATATATATATATATATATATATATATATATATATATATATATATATATATATATATATATATATATATATATATATATATATATATATATATATATATATATATATATATATATATATACACAATATAGAATCTAAAGGTTTAAAATTGCCTTTAGAGTTCATTCCTAGCAATGCATATTGCTAATCAAAACATTTTTTATTGAAAGTTATTGAAATGTACAAAATGTCTTTAAGGAAGATGATCTTTACTTTTAATACAATAACAAGTTTTTGTAATAAAAAAAAAAAATATATATTATTTTGAGTCAATTTATTTACCCAAAAAAAATGCACTATATGATTGGTTTTGTGATTTAGGGTCTCGTTTAATTAATAGTATGATATTGTAATGGCTTTGAAGTAAGCACACACATTCCCCAAGCAGAAAGCCATCTGATTCACTAGTGATGAAAGTGTCATTTCAAATGACAGTTTATATATATGTAGAGTTGAAGTCAGAATTATTCGCCCCCCTTTGATTTCTCCAAATAATGCTTTACAGAGCAAGAAATTTTTCACAGTATGTCTGATAATATTTTTTCTTCTGAAGAAAGTCTTATGTGTTTTATTTCAGCTAGAATCCAAAAGCAGTTTTTAAATTTTTGAAAAATCATTTTAAGTTATATATATATATATATATATTGAAACTATGACTTGACTTGACGTGACTTGAAATAAGCAGTGACTTGACTTGACTTGACTTGACTTGACTTGACTTGACTTGACTTGAGTCAACAAAAATTTACTTGACTTGCTTGAGACTTGAAGGTTATGACTTGAGAATTGCTTGTGACTTGCACAACTGTGACGTACTCCCATCTCTGGTAAACAAACAAGCTAACATGTACAAATCTTAATGTACATGATTTTGTTTCAGCTAGCTTTCTGCAACTCTCACATGGTCGCCTACTGAAGCTAAGCAGGGTTGTGCCCGGTCAATACAGATGGGATGCCACATAGGAAAGCTAGGTTGCTGCCGGAAAGGGTGTTAGTGAGCTCAACCTGTGGTCTGTGTGGGTCCTAACACCCCAGTATAGTGAAGGGGACTCTATACTGCTCAGTGAGCACCGTCTTTCAAATGACATGTTAAACTGAGGTCCTAACCTAATCCCATGGATTTTCTTCAAAAAATATCATAATTGGCTTCATCACTCTGTCTCCTCTCCACCAATCAGCTGGTGTGTGGTGTGGGTGTGTGGTCTGCACACTGGTGGTGGATGAGGAGATCTCCCCCCCACCCCCAATGTGTAAAGCGTAAAATAAAAATGTAAGAAATTCTTCTTATTATTAAATGATTAATTTGCTCCAGACCACTGCTTGAAAACACAGCTTAGTGCATATCAAGTCACTTCAGTAGTTGGTAAACAAATACTTGCCTCATCCTATAATACTACAGCAGCTAGTTTAGTAAAAAAAAAAAGTGCAGTACTTTTTGCTGTTGGGTCTTTTTGGATTACTATTCTGAGTTTTGAATTGTGTTCTCACCACAACCTAACCACAGTGTACAGAGCCCACCAAGACCACCTCTTCAAGCAGGTCTTGCTACTGTACATATGTCTATTGCGATTGCTGCATTCACACCTGCTCAAACAAATCACACCAAACAGGAAAATGAATTCTAATGTGATTTAACTGAACTAAATGATGCAGCTGTGAAAGCACCATAGGAAATCATGACAGGTGGAAGTTCATTTGCTTAGGTAAATGTACTTCTTTGTATATCTTCAGCATTTTGAAACAGACATAAATATGTTTACACCATGAATGTACTAAAATGAAGAAAAATAGTGTGGCTGATGCACACACATACAAAATAGTGTCTTTTTGTATGATGTCCAGGGTAAAATTCCTCCTAGAAATATTCTGAATATATGGCAAACTCCCTTCTTAAGGCTGAGTAATGTGATGTGGAGAGAATAGAATATCTACTTCAGACTGAGTAACGGGAACATATGTTGTGTGACCCCACAGAGCTACAATGTTATTCTTTTTTTTTCTTCTTCTCTTCAGACTGATTTATTTTGAATGTTGTTTTAATAAGCGAGTTCTGCTTCTTTTACTTCATTACTCTGCCCTGCACACCCTGCTGTGAAAAACAGTAGAGATCCCAAGGGAAAAGAGTTTCATCAATTCTTTAAAGATGGAACAAAATAAAAGTTTAATGTGGGCAACTTGCAGCCTTATTTATCAACTTTTCTGCTGAAAATGCTAGCATACACCTCATCTAGAAACACTTCAATGACTACCAAGGAACAGCCAATTTCTTTTGGGGTTCCATGTTCACCCAGCATTGCTGCAGGGCTACTGTACTCGAAAGCTTGCTTCTCTTTGGGAAAGTTTTTACAAAAATACAGCAAAGTCTGTGTCTGACATACAGTAAAAAAACAATGAGTGATAAATTATGCACAAAAGACTGACTTTTTGTGATTGTTTTATCCTCTGAAACCATGAAGCCATGATAGGACTATTGTAGGATTTCACTCTCCTGGCCTTAGTGAAGATCCAGAGTTGGGATTCTGAGAATATCCAGCACCTGTTGCTGATTGATTCAGGTTTAGTGTTTTTCTCAGCTGCTCTTCTCCAAAGGTTTTCTTTTATTTCAAAGCTTCCCTCGAGACCTTCAAACTATTCTCGCCTCTTTTCATAACACTTTTTGACATTCCCTCTGACTTTCTTGCGTCCTCCCTGGAGGCTCCTTGCATGCGTCCATCTTGTTTTCTTCACAAAGCT
Source organism: Danio kyathit (assembly GCA_903798195.1). Taxonomy (NCBI): domain Eukaryota; kingdom Metazoa; phylum Chordata; class Actinopteri; order Cypriniformes; family Danionidae; genus Danio; species Danio kyathit. The sequence continues at coordinate 27,772,240 of LR812538.1, forward strand.
TTCTTTTATCCAGTGGTCTGGTGCCCACCTGTTGCTTCTGTTCCGCATATCCTTTCTCACTCATTCTTTATTACATCACTGCATTCATGCTACTGCATCACTGGTAGCGGCTTTGTCACTGGAGGTCAATAGGTCACAACAAGCCAAATGCATTGGCTTTTTTGTTGCTAGGGGTCCTAATGTTATCAAGGGCCATAAAAACACCAATACGTCATTATCATAGGTTCATTCATTCATTTTCCTTCAACTTAGTGCCTTTATTTGTCAGGGGTCGCCACAGCGGAATGAACCGCCAACTTGTCCAGCATATGTTTTACACAAGGAAACACCCTTACACTCTCTCACTCATACGCTACGGCCAATTTAGTTTATTCAATTCACCTATAGTGCATGTTTTTGGACTTGTGGGGGAAACCGGAGCACCCGAGGGAAACCCGAACGAACAGGGTGAGAACATGGAAACTCCACACAGAAATGCCCACTGATCCAGCGAAGACTCGAACCAGCGACCTTCTTGCTGTGAGGCGGCAGTGCTAACCACTGAGACACCGTGTCGCCCATTATCATAGGTAAAAAATTAAATATTGTTATAATAAATGAAAGTAGTTTTCTTGCTGCTAATAAATAACATTATGCAGGGGGAAATGTATTTATATCCATTTCAGTTGTGCATAATATAATATGTTGTATATGACTATGAATCTCAATCACAACACTGAGTATGTTCACATAGACACCAATAATCAGATTTTAATGCAATTAAGACAATACTCTTATTAAGAGTAAACAGAAATCAAGTTAAGACATGTGGAGTATGCCAATTTTAGTCGCATTATTGAAGTGCAGTACAAACATGTAAACACCTTAATCATTACCATCGAGTAGGATTTTCGCCGGAAGGTTTTCTTTTCCCATACGGCGTGCGGTATCAAATTCCATTAAAACAACACTCTTTCAGCAGTTCATACTCGCATCCAATATCTCATTTGTCACAGGGGGCATGCATGAAATGTTCTTGAATGAAAGTGAATGTGCCCAACTGCAGTTAAAGTTGACAAATTAAGAATGAAACACCCAAAATTACATGAAACTCAGGAACTCAGGAGGAAATGTGGATAGGTGGCGATGTGGATTAAGGCAAATAATTCCATGACTGATGTCCATGTAAACATAGTCACTGTTTTACTCCCCTGTGTCTGTGTTGCTGCTGTGAAAATCAGCGCCTGCATGTACTGAAATTCATTTTTTCATGCAAACCCTTCCCTCTTTCGCCACTCGACACTCCCACCTAAGCAAAGCTGGACTCACTCACTTTCCTGACTTTTTTCAAACTAGAGGTGTAAAAACACCCTGCTGAGACAGGGGGTTTCATGGCCCTTTAAAAATTACAGGATTTTAACTCTTTAATTGGGTGATGCAGTGGCACGGTAGTGCTGTCACCTCACAGCAAGAAGGACGCTGGATCTAGCCTGTTTCTGTATGGAGTTTGCATGTTCTCCCTGCGTTTGCGTGGGTTTCCTCCGGGTGCTCCGGTTTCCCCCACAGTCCAAAGACATGCAGTACAGGTGAATTGGGTAAGCTAAATTGTCCGTAGTGTATGAGTGTGAATGAGTGTGTGGATGTTCCCAGAGATGGGTTGCGGCTGGAAGGCCATCCGCTGCGTAAAATCGTGCTGGATAAGTTGGCGGTTCATTCCGCTGTGGCGACCCCGCAAGGGACAAAGCCGACAAGAAAATGAATGAATGAATGAATGAATGAATAACTCTTTAATTGCCAATTTCACAACTGATGTCACTGATTTGGTGGAAAAAAAAACACACAAAATGACGTATTTTCAAAAAATAATTGTGGACTGGATTTTTTTTTTACTTTTATCACAGTCTTGGACACGTGAGTGATTAGTCACAATATTGGCTTTGATGCATTGTTAGATTTTCATTTTTTTTCTCCCTAATTTACTGTTGGTAGCTGTTTTCAGATTAAGAGAAATAATTTGATTACTGATGTCCATGTAAACATAGTCAATTACAAAAATACAAAAAGAGGACCAGATAATAATAAGATTTCGAAAATGCTGACGTGATTAAACCTCACTAAGGCCATTTTCTTTGCTGAGGAGATGTTGTGTTGATAGAGAACTGGTGCAAAATGTTTTTTTTATGTCTTGTAGGTGGAAAGAAACTAAATAACATGGCACACTGTTACTTCTCAAAGTAAAATTAATTTCACATTTTGCCTTGACTTTTACTTGACTGCAGTTTCTGACAAAGACACAGATCAGGGGCCTCATATACGTATAAAATGTTGCATAGAAACCTTTTTGAAAAAGTGAACGTATACCAGAATACATTTGAATTTATTTATTAATTATCATAGCTCATATGATTGCGTAAAGTGGATCAATTAAGTCAACATTTAAGTTATATATGTAGAATTTCACTTACAGCAGCGCGCATTCTTCCGTCAAGTTTGTTTTTTCATAGATCACAACATTTCCAACTCGGTTTTTTGCATATGCCAGATTTATAAATGAGATCCCAGGTCTTCACTGGCTCCTATTGGTAGTTGCCACATCACTGCTTGTTTCAGTAAGGCTGAACTTTCCTTTGTTGTGTCACATTTATATCTCAATCCTGAAAGTAGCTGTCACTCATGTTTCTGCAGATCGCTGTCACATCAAGGAATTATTAAAAGGTTTATTCCCCCCTCTCAACACAAAAGGCATTTTCCATAACTTGGAAAAACTCAAAACACCTCAGTTGTGTGTGATATTGATCCAGTTCATCCTCAGAACCTATGTGACAAATCACACTAGCGTAGGTGCAGAAGTTCCTGTGGGTGAATACAGTCACACATAATGCAACACTTTGACTGCTTTCTACAAAGCCTTTAACAGGTCCTGTTCCACAATGTGTCACACACACATAAAAAAAAAAAAAAAAACAAGCAAATAAACATACACACACACACAAATCAGGGCTTGCATTATTTATTTTTTAAAGAAGGTATGACTAAACTATGGTAATAGACAATAAAACTCTGTGTCTTGTAGAAAAGCAAGGGGCTTATTAATAATAATAATGATAATAATAATAATAATAATAATAATAGAAAAATAAAAAATGTCTGGGCAAAAAATAAATAATCTGCCTTGTTTCAGGATGATTAAGCTAGCAGAAATGTAAGCATAGCTTTATCTGGACTAAACAGGATTAGAAAGAAGGCCATATCTAGTTAGATAACGGGTGACTTAAACAGTCCCTTTCTCTGTTTACTCAAGGAACTGAATGGCTGGCTGTCTTAAAGACCTCATTCTCCAAAGAATCCGACTCTGTGTATCAGGATCTGAGCCCTGTGTCCTAAACCGATAGGGAGGAAATGCAGATAACAGATATTTAAACAACCTGAGCAGACAGAGAGCTTGTGAAGCTGAAATAGATACTGTAGGGCAAAGGCTCCTAAAACAATAAAAACTAAAGAATAACATATAATATTTTAGTTAGCCTATATAGAGGAGGTCAAAATTAGAGAACGTAAAATAAATTGCCGATGCCACTGCCCTGATTAAAGTTATCCCTACAGCATTAAAAGAGTAGATTTTTTATTTTTATTATGAAGCAAAGAGGTCTCAATGATTTCAAGAGAATTCTCAATCCAGTGCAAAAGTTATTTATACATAAAGTACTGTTGTATGTTTTTAAATCACTCCATGGCCTGGCACACCAACCTGTGAGATCTCGTCGCTTTGAGGATCGACTCTATTTGCAAGTTCCGCGATCACGCTTGAAATGCCGAGGTGATAGAGCTTTTTCAGTAGCAGCTCCAAGACTTTGAAACGATCTTCCACTCTCCTTAAGAACATCTCTAACTTTTGAGTCTTTTCAGAGGTCACTGAAAACACACTTATTTTCTTTAGCTTTTAATCATGTGTTGTGAGTTTATGGATATTGGCTCCTTGTATGTTTGCATGTATTATGTGTTTTTATGTACAACACTTTGGTACCCATTGTGGTTGGTTGAAGTGCTCTAGAAATAAATTGAGTTGAGTTGAGAGTACAAAGGGGTTTATTTATTTATATGCAGTGTTGTTTAAAAAAGAGCAATGTTACAATCTTAAGTCAATCCTAATTAAAAAAAAAACAAAAAAACACACAAAATAGTGACTTGAGAGTGTTATATATTTCTTTTAAAAGTAACTCTACCCAGCACTGTTTATATATGCTTTTATTATTATTATTATTATTATTATTATTATTATTCATTCATTCATTCATTCATTCATTCATTCATTCATTCATTCATTCATTTTCTTTTCAGCTTAGTCCCTTTATTAATCTGGGGTCGCCACAGCGGAATAAACCACCAACTTATCCAGCATGTTTTTACGCAGCGGATGCCCTTCTAGCCGCAACCCATCTCTGGGAAACATCCACACACACTTATTCACGCTCATACACTACGGCCAATTTAGCCTACCCAATTCACCTGTACCGCATGTCTTTGGACTGTGGGGGAAACCGGAGCACCCGGAGGAAACCCACGCGAACGCAGGGTGAACATGCAAACTCCACACAGAAACGCCAACTGACCCAGCCAAGGCTCAAACCAGTGACCTTCTTGCTGTTAGGCAACAGCACTACCTACTGCGCCACTGCGTCGCCTATTATTATTATTATTATTAATTACTATTAAATAATTACTATTATTATTATTTAATACAAATAAATAAATAAATAAATAAATAAATGTCAAACAGAATTTATACACACAATAAATTCAGTGATCTACATTCAATCTAACATACTAAAGCTATCTGGGTAACACTTTACAATAAGGTTGCATTAACTAATGTTAGTTAATGCATTTACTAACATGAACAAACAATTAAAGATACAGATACATTTATTACAGTATCTGTTCATGTTACTTAATATTAGTTCATAGAAATACAGTTGATTCTTCTTTGTTAATTCATGTTAACTCACGGTGCATGAACTAATGTTAATAAGCATGAATTTGGATGTCAATAAATAATTAGTTAATGTTGAATTCTGATTAATAAAGGCTGTACAAATGTGGTTCATAATTAGTTAATGTTAGTGAAAACATTCCTTATAGTAAAGCGTGACCATGATTTGTTTATATTAGTGCAGCAAGGCCTGTGTTAATATACACTACACATCTGGGCTGTTTGAAACCACTTTATCTTCATGGATGTGCTGTACAGTTTGTCTGATAACCTCTGTCTGTGGAAGCAGGTTAGAGAAACGAAACCTTTCAATGGCAGGAAGAGCACATGTTGTCAGTGCAGAGTTACTTCACACAGCTGGTCAAGAGCTGCTCGAGGGCCCTCACGGCTTCTTCAGCAGAGCCGAGTGTCATATGAATACCATCAATAAATCTTACATATCTTGACCTTTGAATCTGTGCCAAATCAGCCTAGTAATAATGCAAAAAACAGCTTTTGAGTATCTAGAGGAGTTATTCAGAGTGGAGGCTGTACTATATCTCTCTACAGGCAGAATCCGCCTGACATATGGAATACTTGGTCTAAGCCTCATTTAAATCAGGAAAACTGTATTAACAGCGGTTTATGACCACTGTTTAATTACAGTATATCACATATTCAAGCCAATCTTTACAAGATTGTTCACTACAGTCTCTGGATTTGCTACAGCCCATAAAGACAACATTTTTTTAAATAATTTATGAAAGATGAATCGCTGTCTGAACCTCTTTGATTTGGCATGGATTATGATCATGATTTCCAATATTACATCTCACTGTCATTGTGTGCTACCGGTCAAATAATTGGGGTCAGTAAGATTTATTTATTTATTTATTTTGAGAAGCTTATTCGGTCCATCAAGGCTGCATTTATTTACAGTAAAAACTCTATTCTAAAAAATAATATTCAATGTCATTTAAAATTTAATTTATAACTGTGATTAATTTTCAGCATCATTACTCCAGTCACATGATCTTTCAAAAATCTTAAAATAATAATAATAATAATAATAATAATAATAATAATAATAATAATAATAATAATTCATGTTCAGAGAGTGTTGAAAACTGCTGAGCTGCTTCATATTTATTTTTGTGGAATCTGATACAGTACACTCAATTTTTTTTTTACTTGTTCAAACTACTTATTTAAAATGAGCAGAAAACAACACAATTCTTGAGATTTCATTGGGACAACTTATTTTTTTTTTATGTTCAATCCACATACATTTGTTAAAAGTGTTAAGTTAACTTGATCGATTTGTGTGGGGACAACATGAATGAATTATGTGGAACCCTGCATTTTTTACAGTGTACCTTAACTTTTATTAATCAAGGACACAGTAAATTCTCAACCCAGGCTCATTCTTAAAATGTACCTCTATATACATTTCTGAAGAGCACCAAATACATCCCTATGAGCTACGTTTTTTACAGTTTTTGTTTTCACGAATTCATCAGAGGCCTCTGTGTACGATTTTTGAGATCTCAAACTTTTCTTGTGAGTGCCATTTGCACCTGGTCTTCTTGCGTAAATCCACTGTCGATAGACTGACCCACCCTCCTCCTTCCCTAAACCCAACCAATAGTGTTTTCAAAAGCACTGATAGACCCACCCACTTCCCTTAATCCAACTGACAGTTTTAAAAAGCTTTTTCTCCAGAAAAAAAGAAAAGCCCTCGACTGATTTTTACCACATTTTCAGATTTCACCACGTTCTCACCCTGTTATTTGCTTGTTTATTTTATTTTTTGGTTTCTGCTTTTGTCTTATCCGTTTTTTGGAACTGAAACCCTGTTGTTGTGGTCAACTTCTCTCTGCGTCTCAAGTTACTGGACAAACTGGTAACAGGGGGAAAGCCGTCCATACGGAGGTAAGCAGTCAGCTGGTAAGCATAAAAGTGAACAGCGTCATACCGCCCCGTAGCATTCATTTTAAAAACGAAATGCATCCATACATTCTTCTGGCTACATAATTCGCAATCTCCAGAAATGTATATAGGGCTACATTTTAGAATGAGCCTATGTTGCAAATTCTTCAAGACAAAGATGTTTATAATGTACGTAACTTATATTGATGTACTTCAATTTAATGCTGCGGCAACGCAGTGGGTAGTGCTGTCGCCTCACAGCAAGCTTCGAGCCTCGGCTGGGTCAGTTGGCATTTCTGTGCGGAGTTTGCATGTTCTCCCTGTGTTTGCGTGGGTTTCCTTTGGCTGCTCTGGTTTCCCGCACAGTCCAAAGACATGTGGTACAGGTGAATTGGGAAGGCTAAATTGTCCGTAGTGTATGAGTGTGAATGAGTGTGTGTGGATGTTTCCCAGAGATGAGTTGCGGCTGAAAAGGCATCCGCTGCGTAAAAACGTGCTGGATAAGTTGGCGGTTCATTCCGCTGTGGCGACCCCGGTTTAATAAAGGGACTAAGCCGAAAAGAAAATGAATGAATGAATCTAATGCTGCTAATTTGAATCTTAAAAAAATTAAACCAGTAACATCTTAAAGTAAAAAGTAAAATTAGGTTCCACAAAACTATGGAAAAGCAGAAAAATGTCATTACTACTAACTGACTACCAATAATATTTGATCAAAATAGATTATTATAATGATTTCTGAAGGATCGTGTGACACCGAAGACTGGAGCAAAGATGCTGAAAATGTAGCTTTGAATCACAGGAATAAATTAAAATTGAAACTATCAGTACATTCAGGAAGAAACCGTTATTTTTAATTGTAATAGTATTTGACACTTTTACCGTTCTGCAGCCTTGGTCACCAGAATAGACTTCTTTTAAAACATTTTTAAAAATATTACTGATCGCTTTCATTTTGCCTGGTAGTGTCTATTAGTCGTATTTTTTGTTCACTTTTGTCATCTGATAGTATTCAGAAATTTTGACATTAAACTTAAGTGGATTTTGTCTGTTATATTCGTTGTAGTTTTTGTGTTTCGCGTCCCCTTGTCTCTTTATCTCTCTCTCTCTTTCAGTCTGTTTCTCACTCAGTCTCTGTGTGACTTGTCAGTGTGGTGAGTTATTTGTTCGGCAGTAGGAGGCGTTGATGGGACGGATCCAAGGCCTGCCTACAAACAGTAATGAGAAAACTCACTGGTACCATCAACGACATGGGCTCGCTGTCATGTAAAGAGCATTATCGACTCATTTTCACACATCCGCAGTGCCAGGTGCCCCATCTGAGTAAGAGCAACTAAATTTTCACACTTCATCTCAAAGTGTGACTGCTCAAAAACTTTGTTCTGGTATTTCTGGTATTAGTTCCCAGAGCGGCTTCTCTCTCGTCTTATTTATTTATGTTCTTTTTTTGGTCACCACATTTTCCTCACATTTTGTTTTCTTCTGGGTGATGTGGGTGAGAATGTAATCTAATGCTGGCATTATATACATACATATATATATATATATATATATATATATATATATATATATATATATATATATATATATATATATATATATATATATATATATATATATATATATTGCACAGATTAAATAGTTTTAATATTCCATTTTCCAAGTGCATAATGAGCAAAACTTCAGTATTCTGGCTGACTAAATTCATTGGACTAGTTTTAGAAGTTATTAATTAAAGCTAGTTCAGCCATTCATTCATTAATTCATTAATTTTCCTTCGGTTTAGTCCCTTATTTTTCAGGGATCACCACATCGGAATAAACCGCCAACTATTCCAGCATATGTTTTACGCAGTGGATGCCCTTCTAGCCACAACCCATTACTGGAAAACACCCATACACTCTTGCACTCATACACTACGGCCAATTTACTTTATTCACCTATACCACATGTCTTTGGATTGTGGGGGAAACCGGCGCACACGCAGGAAACCCACACGAACACAGCAAACTCAATACAGAAATGCCAACTGGCTCAACAAGAACTCGAACCAGCGACCATTAAGTGACTAAGGGCTAACCACTAAGCCACCAACAGTTCAGCCATTCTTTCATTTATTTTCTTTTCGGCTTAGTCTCTTTATTAATCCGGGGTCGCCACAGTGGAATGAACCGCCAACTTACAGTATCCAGCACATTTTTCACGCAGCGGATGCCCTTCCTCCTGGAACCTATTTCTGGGAAAACAGTTCAGCCAATAATAATAAAATAACCTCTCATTTGCTCACTCCAAATCTGCATGACATTCTTTCTTCTACTTAGCACAGAAGAAAATATTTTGAAGAAAGTTGGTAACCCAACAGTTGACAGCATCCATTAACTTCCTTATTATTTTTTTTCTCCCACTATGGTGGAAACCAACATTCAACAAACCAACATTCTTTAAAATATTTTCTTTTTTGTTCAACAGAAGAAAGAAACTAAAAATATGTCGAAGTTTCATGCTTGATATTGTTAGGGTTGGGCAAAAATACATTGAAATGCATTTTAAAATAAAATACCAAAATACCTTAATTTTAAGTGTATTAAAAAAACTATGCGTCAGTCACACCATGTATTAAAATGAAATACTAAACTTTTATGTTTTCAAAATACAAAAAAAAACCTTTTCCTTTTAACATGAGAACTAATATATACAGTACCTGACAAAAAGTATTGTCACCTATTCAATTTTTTGGAACAACAAATAATAATTTGACATGCAAAGGTCTCTAGATTACGCTTATTTTACCAAAATAAAATCTGATCATGCCTTGATTTTTAATTATTCTAAAAGACTAAAGTCATGTCGCTTAACTGAAGTAATGTACAGTATAGAATATAAAGTCATGGTGCAGTGGAAAAAGAAGCTTGGAGGACTGCATCCAAACATCTCGGCAGTGACTCAAATAACTTATTAATAAAGTCTTCTGGAATGGCAAAGAAAGTGTTCTTGCAGGACTCCCAGAGTTCATCAAGATTCTTTGGATTCATCTTCAATGCCTCCTCCTGCATCTTACCCCAGACATGCTCCATAATGTTCATGTCTGGTGACTGGGCTGGCCAATGCTGGAGCACCTTGACCTTTGAGCTACTAAAACCTTGATGTGGAGGCTATCCTGCTGAAGAATATGCCCTCTCCTGTGGTTTGCAATGTAATGGGCACACAAATATCTTGAACTTCAAGCTGTTGATGTTGCCACTTTGCAGCTGTCCTCAAACTTTTTTTTCCTTCACCAAACTTGACTGATTTCTATGAGAATCTTGGGTCCATGCGGGTTCCTATAGGTCTTGTGCAGTATTTGTGATGATTGGGATGCAGTTCAAGAGATGATTCATCTGAAAGTACTGTACCTTCTGCCACTTTTCCAAATGATCAACTAGAAGTCAAGTTATTATTTGTTTCTGTTACAATTGTGATCGATGACAAGACTTTTGTCAGGTAGTGTACAGTGCTCAGCATAAATGAGTACACTCATAGATGACTCTTTTAAAACAATATTTTCTATAGAATGCTTTACACTAATATTTTAGTGCATATACATAAATTTACATTTAAATTATTGTTGGGTGAAAAATATTAAAATAAAATTAAAAAACAACAAAAGCAACATAAAATCAAAAAAATGTGTTTAATTTTGTTTTTATGTGCAAAAACTAATTTCAATTTAAATGTATCATCCTTCTCTTCCTAAAGATGTTAGGTGACTAAACTCTTTTAATGGATATAACTGTTTAGTTAAACTGTTTTGTTTAAATGCAACAAAATATATTGCTATATTCACTGAGAAATGGATACAAATATTCATTTTCAAAAGGGGGTGTACCATGCGGAGCACTGTATTTAACAATTTTTTAACACTACAAAAATTAGAAAACACTAAATATTTTGGTACAAAATATTAAGCCATTTTCATAAACCCTAATTACAAAATACTATTTCATATTTGAGACTTAAATTGTATCACAAATACTGCCTATCCCTTGTCACGGGTGTGCTTTTAGTATTAAACTATCAACATTCCTTTAATAAACTGTAAAAAGAAATTGCCTTACACATTTATCACCTGCTGCTGCCTAATCTCCTGCATGCTTTCAATTATTATGCAGATCTCCTCCTTTTACCGTAATTTCCCTCATCTGTCAACCAAATTTGTCTTTGAGATGATGAAAAGGACTAACACTGTCATTTATCCACCACGGAATTACATTATAATGCACATAATTAACAATTACCTTATATCGAATTCCTCAAAGACAATGGGCGCATATTTATCGACAGCTTCATATGTGTGTGTATTGATCATCGAGTCACCAGCAGCTCAAATGCTTGGTCGGTTCAGCGCTGCGTGACTTGACAAGTGCATCTCTCTCGCTGCGGGCTGATATCAGTGTAATTGACTGCCCTGTTCTCACCCTACAGCAGTGAATAATGCGCACGCAGCTGACAAAACTAGAGGTGTCAGAATAAAACGAGTTGCTCTTCTTCCCCTTCCCCGCCTCCCATAACCGCAATTCAGCTCCCTGCAGATGATGATGGCTGTTTGCAGGACTGCGTCACCTTCTCCTCCCGCCTGTGTGTCCCTTTGTCCTTGCAGGCGGTGGAGGCCCAGAGCATCCATCTCTGTCAGCCAGGCTCATCTCTGGGCCTCCCCACCACGTCACCACTAAATGGAGCTCTGACAGTATATTGACTGGCCCTGCACCAGCCTCCAGCAGAGAGCCAAGAGAGATACTCAGTGAAACAGAGAGACAAACTCAAATGGAAGAGAGAAAAAGAAGAAGAAAAAAGCAAAAATGAAAGAGATGATGAAGGTATCATATCTCTAAAACTCACCGGTTGAAGAGCAGTCAGGATTGTAAATCGCTTTGGAATTTGGCTGTTGCAGAAGGAGATATTCTGCCAAAAATAGAAATTCGGTTTCCATTTACTCACTGTTGATTTTTTCAATGCTAGTTTGAGTTTGGAATTCTTAATGCAGAAATTTCAAATGTAATAATTTCAGACTTCCCACCTCCCCCACCCCCAGAAGATCTGGGAGTCGCCTGCACATTGATTGCTGCTCCTTGATGTGCATGAATTATATGCATTATCCCAGGAATTGAGTGAGCAAGAGAAAAGCCTGGTTTCCAGGTTATTGAAGAGAGATTTCGGTACACTGACTCTGCCACACGCATTAAGAAAAATCAATAACCCAGTAATGTGACAAATGAGCAACTGAAAATGAGTAGGATTGACATGTACTGCGGTTTAAATTTAAAGGTGCTAAGTTTTTGACTTTTCTAAAGCATAAAAATACCATAATATGTTTGCAGATATTTAAGAGACATGCTAAGTGAACATTCTTGTTTATCAGAAAAACAATGCTGAAGTCAGATATTCTGTTTTGAAAAAGTGTGTCACATGCTGGAAAGCTGTCTTTGTTTTGGTTCTTTTAACCCGCCCAATGCCACTTCAGCCAATTATGTTTCAACACAAGCTTGCCTTGTTGAATAAACAAGGAGAAAAACAAGGGTTTCGTTCATTCATTCATTCATTCATTCATTCATTCATTCATTCATTCATTCATTCATTCAGGAAGGCTCTTATGGCTCTTTTCCACTTACTGGTACATTACGGTATGGTACGGGTCGGTACGGGTCACCTTTATCAGGCTTGCGTTTCCACTACAAAGGGTACCCTTTTGGTGGACGTGGTGTACGACAGAGAGTTTCAGTCAACCTCAATCTCGCTCGAATAAATGTCTACAGTAAAGCCGTACAGGTCGTTCACAAATCATATAAAAAGCACTTCTCACAAAACAGATGCTTTAAACATATAAATACTTGTGTAAAATGTTCATTACTAATCTTTCTATGAGCATGATTTGATTATAACTGCAGATCAATGACAGTGCGAAATAGCCTACTGTGACGTCTGCAATTATATAAAATAAATAAATAACTGCAACATATATGAACACATACACACCCTTACAGTCTCCGATATGTTACCAATTACAGAAAAACTACACACATCATTCATTTAGTCCTTATTTGAGTTAAAAAACAACACGCAACATAGCCCACAGTCAGAGCAAACCTCTCATCTGTGTCTGTAATCTTCACCGGCACGTGTAGCCTCTGTTAGAGAGTAATTCGGTCATTCCGAGTTTATAATAGTCCAAAATGCGATGATAAACATGGCAATTTGTTCATGATTTAGGTTGCTGAAACAATTTGCTCCTGTGTTTTGTCGGGCTTCTTTTTTTTCGCGCTTCACTCTCGCGTTTGTACTTTTCTTTTCTGAAAGGATCAGACGTCAAAGACACTTCAATAATCACACACACGTTATTATCATCAGCTCAAGAAGTTTGTTATATCAAATATAGACGCGATCGTGAGCTCCCTGGAGAAAGTGGAAACAACAGGACACGGTAGATTTTGTTCTTCTTGGCTTTGTGGCTGTACTTCAAGACAACAACAAGTTTTGTTAGAGCACGGGTCATCCATGGCTCGTTATTATATGCATATAGTTGTCTCGGCTGTGTATTAAAAACATGGCGGTTCCTTTGTTTTCATTCTGGCTAGCTTCACGAGATTGTGATGTATCTCTGTAACCAATCAGCATTCAGCTGCGCGTGTAGCAACACCTTTTGGTACCCTTTCTTGTGTTTGGTACCCTTTTGAAAGGGTGCCAAAAAAGTGGTCTGATACGGTACGGTTCGGTTCGCCTTTTGACAATGGAAATGACCATAAAAGCATACCGAACCGAACCGTACCATACCGTACCGTACCACTCAGTGGAAATGGGCCACAAAAGCATGCATCCACGAAGCCGAAAAGAAAATGACGCTGGACAGTAGCAGACTCCAAAATGAGGATCAGATTCAGAGTTCCACATGAGAATATTAACTAGCAAATGATATAAATATTATGAATGCAAACATTGTGAACAGGTTACAACCTTGTGTCCCAACAACACGCTACGTGATGAGATACACAGTGATAAGCAATTTGGCTGTGTGCACCAAACGAAACACCACAAAAGTTTAAATACAGCCATTCAGAAGCACAGAATATGCACTCACAAAATGTGAATATTAAATTATACATATTAATGCATATTATTAAATTAAAGATGCATAATAAATGCATATTAAACCTCTTTAACATTATTAAATGTAGATGCCGATTCACTGATATGTGCTAGTTGATTTTCAAGATCTGAGGTGAACTATCTGCTGCTGCTTTCAGTAGTATGGCAATAAATGTCATGTAAAATGACATTTAAACTCACATTATTAGCATTTAACACTGAATAAAGAACATTAGGTTTACCTGAGGTGATCATTGCCAGTTTTCTGTTGTTCACCTGTAAGAAATAGAATCTGTTTCTAATATATAAATTGCAGGTGTTGGTTAGAATAAAAACTTTTTTTAATATAGAAAATATACCTACTATCGGGTGCCGTTGCTTTTATTTAGAACATGACTTAAATCAGCATTTAGGCAATCTGGCAACCTGTACTTGTTTGTTTTAATCCAGGAATGCAATACACAACTGGGTGTCAAACTTACATCTACAGCTTTAATTAGCTGACTATAATATGACTATAATTTACTACTCTTTTCATGTATTACAATGTGATGAGGTTAATTATATTATATTATATTATATTATATTATATTATATTATATTATATTATATTATATTATATTATATTATATTATATTATATTATATAAATACAAATTACATTAAAACACAATTGACAGATTACAGCCTAAGAAGTCATTCACATGGAACTTTAATGAAGGTAAATCAGTACAGTGCAATATAATTATTTATTTCTTGATTACTTTATTTATTTTGTATGTAGGTAGCTCAGTTGTTTTCCCATTTCACTAATCCAGATCAAACTGTGCAGTCTGAACTATTAGCCCAGTATGGTGTTATCACTACTTTAAACGGGAAGCGAGCGAGTGAGTGGATATATATCTTGTTGACAGCCTTTGGGATCACTTATATTTTGTACCTTTCCCCAAACATATGCACGCATACCCGTGGGGCTTGTAAAAAAGCAACTTTAATGGTTACGCAGTTTATTTTCATTGGGAAACCTCTATTTCAAGACCTGGTTTAGCCTCTTGAGTAAGCAGCTCAACATCAACTGTATTTCATTTCAGAAATAAATCCCTTTCACATGAATATGACAGTGGATATAAACTGTCTTTTATTAAATTGTCCAGGAAAATGCGACGTTACAATAATCCCATGGCTCTGTAGAAGCTCTCTGAACTGTCTGAACAGACAGTTTGCCATTATCAGGAGAGCTATAATAAAAACACAACA
Source organism: Danio kyathit (assembly GCA_903798195.1). Taxonomy (NCBI): domain Eukaryota; kingdom Metazoa; phylum Chordata; class Actinopteri; order Cypriniformes; family Danionidae; genus Danio; species Danio kyathit. The sequence goes on from LR812538.1 coordinate 27,787,489, forward strand.
CTGATGAAAGGTAAGAAACTGTAACTGTAAAGTTTTTTTTTTTTTTTTTTTTTTGTAGGAGGACAGGCACAAATCTGAAAGCAGCTTTATCAGTGAATAGAATAGAATAGAATAGAATTATTTGCTCTCAGGTCATAACCAACACAATCTCATGGCAATTCGTAACTTTTTTTGATTTAGTGGCCAATTCATATGAATTAGTACGATCTTATTCATACAGTTTTGTACGATTTGCTTATCCCCCAATGACGGTTGGGTTTAGGTGTGGGGTTGGGGCCACGCCTCCCTTTTAAAATTGTACTTTTTCATAAGATTGAACTCGTACACTACTGTATATAATGGAATGACTATTCAGCATTCCAAAGTTTAGTTAAGTTTTACTATGAAATAAGCAACTGATGATGTTATAAAACAGCAGAAATTTGTATAAAAGCAATTGATGCATGTCTAAAAGCATCTGCAATTTGTTGGAAGGAATGAGAAACTGCTACTATAATGTGCAGAAATGACTAATTGTTTTGAGAAATGCATTAACTGTTGTGCAAATGTAAATAGTGTTGTGATAGACCAAAGTGACTGAGAAAGACAGTAAATGACATTTTATAATACAGCTAATGCATAATTGTATCGAAATAAAATATAGATGTAATGTTTATAATTTTTTATAATTTTTTTTTATTTAAGCGAATTTGGTGGAAACATTTTTCATTGTTAAACAAACATACATATGAAATACATGTTGGACGATGGATGGATAAATGGATGGATGGATGGATGGATGGATGGATGGATGGATGGATGGATGGATTGATGGATGGATGGATGGATGGATGGATGAATGATAGACAGACAGACAGACAGAGATAGATAGATAGATAGATAGATAGATAGATAGATAGATAGATAGATAGATAGATAGATAGATAGATAGATAGATAGATAGATAGATAGATAGATAGATAGATAGATAGATAGATAGATAGATAGAGAGTTTGCATTGCTTATAGTTATTTCATTTGATGTAATTGATATTACTCTTGTTATAGTAATATTGACCCATCCCCCACTAACATATTTTTAGGACATACTGTAGTGAAGAACATCTAGTCTTGCTAGTGTCTTGTTCTTCAGCTTAATCTGTGCGGCTCAGTATAGGAGTCTCTCCAGGCAGCAGAAGAATCACTGCAAGCTCCCGGTCATAAAAGGGAAAGTCTTGTGTCTCCCTGGGGAGGCAGGAATCAGAGGCCAGCATTTATATTCCCCCTGCATGGCCACATCCATCAATCAGCTCATCCCACGGAGCCACAGTCTCAGAGGCCGCTTGCTTTCCGAGGCCTTTGAGTGCATGTATTGAAAAAATCCTGTTAAAAGAACAAAGGAGCTGCGATGTCAATAAATCTCCAAAGATGGATTGACATTCACTGTTTTGGATCAAAATTGAGATGCCGAGAAATGATTTTGACATTGCTGATTTTCGTTTTTCCCTGACAACTGACCGCATTAGTTTTTATGTTTTTTTTTAGTTTTGGCAAAGTGCTTGCTGAAGGACAGCAGAGGATGATGTTTGATTTGTGAAACCAGATGAAAGAGAAATGACATGGTCGATCATTGAATGGAAACTTCAACTGCTGAGCCTGTTGTTTTCCTTTCTAATTCAGAACATTTGAAGGACCAAACTGAAACGCGATCCACAATGTGAAATGTACATTTTAGATGTTATTTATGACTTACTTTTGGGTCTGTTTCTTAGATCAGGCTTCAGAAAACATTAATGTACTGCAGTGGTAGAGCTGCATGATTAATGATTGAAAGATCACAGTCTCAATTTACACACTCGTACGATTTTAGTGCAAAATGACAACAATTTGGCTCTGTCTATAAAATGATCACAGCAGACATTCAGATTTGAGTTTGACCAAATGAGAGCAGTTCACACATATAGTTATGAAACCGCTTCAATCTTTATTCTTTTCAACCACACAATTGTTTCTGTTACAAAACATCAAAGTAGAAAAGAGGTACTGGGATAAAAGTTTGGTATATAAACAGTGGTGTCTACAGTAGCAAGAAAAATAGAGTAAATCACTTTTTTGAAGGTTACATGATGCTTGACTTGACAGCAGTTGATAAGAATAATAACATATTTTTATTCCAAGCAACAATGCTTGATGGATGAGACTATAACGCTAACATTTTTTAGTCTAGCACAGTGTCAGAGTCAACATAATTTTACTCCACACAGTTACACCTAATGGAGGAGAATTAATTCATTCTCTTATTCATTTTCTTTTCGGCTTAGTCTCTTTATTAATCTGGGGTCGCCACAGCGGAATGCACCTCCAACTTATCCAGCATATGTTTTACGCAGTGGATGCCCTTCCAGCTGCAACCCATGACTGGAAAATACCCATACACTCTCATTTACACACATACACTATGGACAGTTTAGCTTACCCAATTCACCTATAGCACATGTCTTTGGACTTGTGGGGGAACCCGGAGCACCCGGAGGAAACCCATGCGAGCACGGGGAGAGCATGCAAACTCCACACTCCACACAGAAATGCAAACAGACCCAGCCGAGGCTCGAATCAGCGACCTTCCTGCTGTGAGCCGATCGTGTGCCACTGTGACGCCCATGGAGGAGAATATAACAACATTTGAAACTGAATAAAATCATTATTAAAATCATTATTATTATTACAGGGAGTACAGAATTATTAGGCAAATGAGTATTTTGACCACATCATCCTCTTTATGCATGTTGTCTTACTCCAAGCTGTATAGGCTCGAAAGCCTACTACCAATTAAGCATATTAGGTGATGTGCATCTCTGTAATGAGAAGGGGTGTGGTCTAATGACATCAACACCCTATATCAGGTGTGCATAATTATTAGGCAACTTCCTTTCCTTTGGCAAAATGGGTCAAAAGAAGGACTTGACAGGCTCCGAAAAGTCAAAAATAGTGAGATATCTTGCAGAGGGATGCAGCACTCTTAAAAATACCAAGCTTCTGAAGCGTGATCATCCAACTATCAAGCGTTTCGTTCAAAATAGTCAACAGGGTCGCAAGAGGCGTGTGGAAAAACCAAGGCGCAAAATAAACTGCCCATGAACTGAGAAAAGTCAAGCGTGCAGCTGCCAAGATGCCACTAGCCACCAGTTTTGCAATTTTTAGAGCTGCAACATCACTGGAGTGCCCAAAAGCACAAGGTGTGCAATACTCAGAGACATGGCCAAGGTAAGAAAGGCTGAAAAACGACCACCACTGAACAAGACACACAAGCTGAAACGTCAAGACTGGGCCAAGAAATATCTCAAGACTGAATTTTCTAAGGTTTTATGGACTGATGAAATGAGAGTGAGTCTTGATGGGCCAGATGGATGGGATCTGTAAAGGGCAGAGAGCTCCAGTCCGACTCAGATGACAGCAAGGTGGAGGTGGAGTACTGGTTTGGGCTGGTTTCATCAAAGATGAGCTTGTGGGGCCTTTTCGGGTTGAGGATGGAGTCAAACTCAACTCCCATTCCTACTGCCAGTTTCTGGAAGACACCTTCAAGCAGTGGTACAGGAAGAAGTCTGCATCCTTCAAGAAAAACATGATTTTCATGCAGGACAATGCTCCATCACACGCATCCAATTACTCCACAGCGTGGCTGGCAAGAAAGGGTCTAAAAGAAGAAAAACTAATGACATGGCCTCCTTGTTCACCTGAACTGAACCCCATAGAGAACCTGTGGTCCATCATCAAATGTGAGATTTACAAGGAGGGAAAACAGTACACCTCTCTGAACAGTGTCTGGGAGGCTGTGGTTGCTGCTGCACGCAATGTTGATGGTGAACAGATCAAAACATTGACAGAATCCATGGATGGCAGCCTTTTGAGTTTCCTTGGAAAGAAAGGTGGCTATATTTGTCACTGATTTGTTTTTGTTTTGTTTTTGAATGTCAGAAATGTATATTTGTGAATGTTGAGATGTTCTATTGGTTTCACTCGTGAAAATAAATAATTGAAATGGGTATATATTTGTTTTTGTTAAGTTGCCTAATAATTATGCACAGTAATAGTCACCTGCACACACAGATATCCTCCTAAAATAGCTAAAACTAATAACTAAGTCTAAAAATATTCAGCTTTGATATTAATGAGTTTTTTGGGTTCATTGAGAACATGGTTGTTGTTCAATAATAAAATTAATCCTCAAAAATACAACTTGCCTAATAATATTGTCGTCATTGTCATCAGCAGCAGAAGCAGCAGTAGAAGCAGTAATAGTAGCAGCAGCAACAAACTTAGCAGTAGTAGTAGTAGTCATCATTATTATTATTATACTAAATTATTATTAGTTTTTATTACAAGTTCATAATAAAGTGTTATTTAAAAGCCTATGCAATGCTTATTTCATAACGTCCTTCTGTGAACAGATTTGGCTTCTTATTACTGAATGAAACACAGTAAATTATTGTACAGTATTCTATAAAGTGATAAAAGTCAGTGATGAATAGCATTTCACTGTAAATACACATCATTGAGACATCTTAGAAAAACTTTCTTTGTGTTTTGTTTGTCAAAACAATTCTATTTCATCTCCAGAACCCCCCTTTTCCCCAATTGCTGCCATAATGTATTTGCTCCCATGAGGAATTTTTCTGAAAATCCATATACTTTATTACTCCTATGAGTCTTACTTGATGACTTTCTGTGTGAGTCTGCCCTCTGCTGTCAAGTATGAATGAAATAAATCATCTGTGACAGTTGATATTGTTGACCACAATGATATTATATTCAGTCATTAATTTTCCTTAGGCTTATTCTCTCGTTTTTCAGAGGTTGCCACAGCGGAATAAACCACCTATATTATATTATATTATATTATATTATATTATATTATATTATATTATATTATATTATATTATATTATATTATATTATATTATATTATATTATATTATATTATATTTGTCACAATCACCAGCGATCTACAACCTGAGATTGCTGGTAAACACTCCCTTTCTCATGAACTACAAATCCACCATGTTATGGACTACAAATTCAGTCATGCAGCACACACACACACACACACACACACACCTGCTCCAAGTCTCCTCTGATTAGACTTTCACAGCTTAAGCTGCTCTGGGACTGATTCATGGACTATAGGTACTGCTCAAACACAAACACTGTTGCTGAGTCTTGCTAGCTGTACAAGTGAACATTACGATGCGTTTTCCTTGCCTTCCGTGTTTTAGACCTTTGCTTTGTTTTTGTTTGATTATCTCTGTATGCCGCCTGCCTTGGGACAATTTGCCTGTTATTACGGCAACGACTCTGGATTGCCCATATACATCTGTTTGTTCCTGTTTTGACCACTGCTTGCCTGACCATTCTGCCAATAAAGTCCTGCATAAGGATCCTCACTGTTCCATCACTGTTATTATATTATATTATATTATATTATATTATATTATATTATATTATATTATATTATATTATATTATATTATATTATATTATATTATATTATTCATTCATTCATTCATTTTCTTGTCGGCTTTGTCCCTTGCGGGGTCGCCACAGCGGAATGAACCGCCAACTTATCCAGCAGGATTTTACGCAGCGGATGCCTATCCAGCCACAACCCATCTCTGGGAACTTCCACACACACATTCACACTCATACACTACGGACAATTTAGCTTACCCAATTCACCTGTACTGCATGTCTTTGGACTGTGGGGGAAACCGGAGCACCCGGAGGAAACCCACGCAAACGCAGGGAGAACATGCAAACTCCACACAGAAACGCCAACTGACCAAGCCCAGCCGAGGTTCGAACCTGCGACCCAGCGACGTTCTTGCTGTGAGGCAACAGCACTACCTACTGCGCCACTGCGTTGCCCTATATTATATTATATTATATTATATTATATTATATTATATTATATTATATTATATTATATTATATTAGTGAAATTCACACTTATTATAAACATCTGTACACAGCAAAAAAATCAGTGTACATTCAACTCAATTTGAGTTTAACTTAACACTCCTTGGGTGTACATATGACTCCCTCCATTTTGGAGTTAAAATATCACTTTCTAAAGTGTAAAATTTGTACATTACTCTCCGAGTTCCTTTTAACACAGTAAGAGTTTATTCTCACATCGAACTGGAGTGTGTGTTACCCTTCAAAGTGTTAATATATTACCTTTTTTTCCTATATTATCAATTGGTCTGTGTGACAGATAACAGTGATCAAATATGTTGAAAATAGTTTTAATTTATTAAATGTTCATTAATCATTTCAGAAATAATTTCAATACATTCAACTCTTTGCATTTTAAAATGCAACAAGACATGTTTCAAGTTTAAGTGAAACATACTGGTTTGATCACTGTTTGTCTGAAAGAACCCATCACTAGTGGGAAATACACTGCATATTGGGTTAAAAGTTTAACACTAAAAAAACAACTCTTAAATATACGCTCTTTCACACTCGTGGATTAAAATGTACTCCGGTTTTTACACTGAACAACACCAAAAAAAAAAACCACACTGTATATTTAACACTGGAATTTTTGCTGTGTATGTTGCATACGATATACAGTAACACTCCTAATTTAAAACATTTAATCCAATAACATTTTGTTAAACAGACAGAATAAGTAACATTCAGAGCCTCTAGTAAATTACATGTTATTTTGCCTAGTTGTTTCTTCAGAATTGTAAGAAAATTAAGTTTTTTTTTTTTAAATGTATAATATTCCAATATGAAGTTTATTATTTTTGAAGCTAAACAGAAGAAATCACTGAATTCAAAAGTGTATTTCATGGAAAACAAACAGTAGCAACATCCTACACAGTTTTAGACCTGTGAACTGTAGTAATACTAAACTAGACAAATAAAGGAACTTAGTTGGGAATTAATCCAATAAAAATATGTATATCTATATTTTTAATCCATGATTTATTCCTTATCTTTTATCAGTTTTCTTCTGAACTTTGCCTTTTACCCACATCAATCACTATGAAGGTTCCACTGGCCAAAAGTGTATGTGGACCTGCTATTTGAGGAAAGCTCAGTCTGTTCTCCTGATCTAATCAGATGGTAACAGGCCTCCAACACTCTGCACTGTTGACTTGCACAATGTATCACCAGAGCTCTGAATAAGTAATGATGCATGAGGTGTTTTGAAGAGAGAGTTTCCCAGCTGAATTGAAACTCTTTATACCCCCCTCTGGCTGTTTTTGCTGTATCTGCTGAATCATGTAAAGCATCTCTGCTGAATCACTATTTTATAATGAAGACTTATTTTACCACACAAGGGTTTTTCAGGATTCATGACAGAGAATTTAGTTACCTTTTTGAAATTAACCACATAAATGTATGTATATATAAATGTGTTTGCATGTAGACAATGGCAACGATTAAAAGTCAGCTCGATGACACTTTAGATGAGATTTTGAGGTCATGGATTTTTGATGCCAACATTTATACAGACATCAGCATATCGATTGTTATAGTGTTTAAAACAATGTTCAATTCAAATAGATAAGATGTAAATGAAAGCAGTAAAACTGAACTGCTTCTAAAGATAATGAAATCATAAAAAAAAAAAAAACTAATTGAAAGATAAAAAACTAGTAAAAAAAAAAAGTGCACAGGTTGAACAAAAACATATAAAAAAAAATTAAAAATAAAAGCAAATTATATATATTCATAATTAATAGCCCTACTGTGATATTGTTAATTACTGAGGACATACGATTTTTAACACATTTAAACATAGTTTAATTAATTTATTTTTTTTAATAAATAATATATTTTGTCTTCGCCATAATTACATTACATAACATCATCGTTTTTATTTTGAAGATTATTTTAAAGTGCAATTTAAAGAGTTAACTACTGTAGGTTAATTAGGCTAACTAGGCAAGTTTGTTGTTCAATGATGTGCACCTGTTGTTTGTTCTGTAGTTATTATATTATATTCTATTATATTCTATTATATTCTATTATATTATATTATATTATATTATATTATATTATATTATATTATATTATATTATATTATATTATATTATATTATATTATATATTAAAATCACACTTAATATAAATATCTGTATGATGCCTCTGCGCTTACAGCTTGTTAAAGCAAATTTCTAATCAGCCAATCACATGGCAGCAACTCAATGCAATCAGGCATGTAGACATGGTCAAGACGATCTGTTGCAGTTCAAACCAAGCATCAAAATGGGGAAGAAAGGTGATTTAAGTGACTTTGAACGTGGCATGGTTGTTGGTTGCAGATGGGCTGGTCTGAGTATTTCAGAAACCTGTGGTCTCATGTAAATTCTGTTTTGTCCTTTTACTACAAGTTGATTATGTGTCTAATCCTGGTTTATGTCTTCTCAATGATGATTCTAATTTCTGTATAAATACACTAAAGAAGAGAATGTTGTTTGCTGGTTTTACAGCTGCAAAGAAGGCATTCATACAAAATTGGTTTACTCCGCACATGTGTGCACAAATATTTTGGATTCATAGCCTCCTTAAAATAGTGACTTGTGAAGGTACAATAGCACAAATTAATAAAGCTAGACCTAGCACCATTGATGCATGGCAATGTTTTTCGTCCAACATTTGAGACTATATAAAGGAATGACCATGTAAAGATGTTTTTTTTTTCTCTCTTTTTTTCTTTCAGATGGAAAATTGTTGATATGTCTGTTGCTCCCCCTCCCCTGTTTGTTTGTTTGTTTGTTTGAATGTCTTTTATTTTGTTAATCTACAGAAAATAAAACGTTGATCACAAAAAAAAAAGAAACTGCTGATATACTGGGATTTTCACGCACCACCATCTCTAGGGTTCACAGAGAATGTTCCAAAAAAAAAGAAAAAATACAGTGAGTGGCAGTTCTGTGGGTCTAAATGCCTTGTTGATGCGGATGGTGGATGGGCTACAGCAGCAGAAGACCACACCGGGTGCCACTCCTGTCAGCTAAGAACAGGAAACTGAGGCTATAATTCTAAGGACAATAGAAGATTGGAAAAACGTTACCTGGTCTAAAGGGTCTCGATTTATGCTGCGAGATTCGTATGGTAGGGTCAGAATTTGGCATCAACAACATGAAAACATGGATCCATCCTGCCTTGTATCAATGGTTCAGGCTTGTGGTGGTGGTGTAATGGTGTAGGGGATATTTTCTTGCCACACTTTGGGCCCATTAGTACCAATTGAGCATTGTGTCACCACCACATCCTGAGTAATTGTTGCTGACCATGTCCATCCCTTTATGACCATGTCAATATGGACCAAAATCTCTGAGAATTATTTCCAGTACCTTGTTGAATCTGTACTACAAATGATTAAGGCAGTTCTGAAGACAAAACAGGGTTCAAGCCGGTACTAGTAAGGTGTACCTAATAAAGTGGTCGGTGAGTGTATATAACACTTCTAATTTAAAATATTTATTCCAATAACATATTTTAAATAGACAGAAAAATATAGAGCCTCTAGTAAATTACATGCTATTTTGTTTAGTTGATTCTTCAGAATTCTCTGATAAAGCAGAAAATAATCCAAAGAAAAATGAATGAGTGAGTGAGTGATTTACTGTTACAATTACTGAAAACTGTTTTCAACCAAGATTGATTTTAAATAATCTTATAATTCCATAAAAGCAACTGCAGATTTATCAAACTAGCATCATATCTGTGTGTGTAAATATAATTTAAATATCAAAATATTGCAAAAAAAATAAAAGTAAAATACAAATAATAATAATTTTTGTTCATGCATACTATATTATTGCCAAGACAATGCATATATATATATATATATATATATATATATATATATATATATATATATATATATATATATATATATATATTTTAAAAAGCTGTATATTAAGGGAAATAATGAGTGAGAGATTTACAGGGATGTTTCATCATTTGAGTGTTGCATCATGCTGGGTTTTCGCACGTCACACTGATCCTGTAAGTGAGAAGAGACAGAAGAGCTCTGGGATTTAACAAAAACCGTGTGTGGCAAGGAAAAAAGAGCTCTAGAAGAGCAAAGTTTCCTGGGTCAAAAGGTCATGCTGGATCTGCCATTGAAATTCACAGGGGCTGTTACAATGGCTAAATACTGTGCAAATGTCTAACTTAAAGTCAAAAATCCAACAAGAACAACAAAGATACTTTATCCTTTATATATATATATATATATATATATATATATATATATATATATATATATATATATATATATATATATATATATATATATATATATATATATATATATATATATATATATATATATATATATATATATATACACACACACACACACACACACACACACAGTTGATGTCAGAATTATTAGCCCCCCTGAATTATTAGCACCCCTGTTTATTTTTTCCCCAATTTCTGTTTAACGAAGAGAAGATTTTTTCAACAAATTTCTAAACATAATAGTTTTAATAACTTATTGTATAATGATGGTTTGTTCTGTAGACTATCGAAAAAAATTGCTTAAATGGGCTAATAATTTTGACCTTAAAATGTTTTTTAAAAAATTAAAAACTGCTTTTAATCTACCGGAAATAAAACAAATAAGACTTTCTCCAGAAGAAAAAATATTATCAGACATACTGTGATAATTTCCTTGCTCTGTTAAACATCTAAACATCTAACATTCTAAACTACCTAAATACAGGGGCACTTCATAAATACAACAAATCGTTTGGAAGCATTAAAAGTGTCCAAGAAAATGTCCAAATCGTTACATGACCCATAGACTGTTTAGACTGGGGTGTCCAAACTTGGTTCTGGAGGGCCAGTGTCCTGGAGATTTTAGCTTCAACTCTAATCAAACATACCTGAACCAGCTAATCAAGCTCTTCCTAGATATACTATAAACATGCTACTTGATACTTTAAATGGATGTTTACTGTATGATGACTGAAATGTCCTTAAACAATCACTAAATGTACTACAGAATGTTACGTTTTCACACACAAAAATTGCATGTAAACGCATCAGTCTTTCGAAGCCTAATACTCATTACTCTTGAGTACTTCTAAAAGCACTTTTTACTCATGCTTTGAGTAATATTTACAACAGATACTTTTACTCTACTTTCGCTACATTTTTGGCAAATAATGGTTTTTACTTGAGTATGATTGTCAGTACTCTTTCCACCACTGTATATTTGTATTTGTGATGTAACTGTTGTGTTAAAGATTTTAGGTTTTAGCTATGAAATCAGGCAAAATTAATTATTCACATGTCATTTATTTTTCATTGCAGTATTGGCTGATCAAATTAAATTATTTTTGTGTTATCATTCACATTTTGATGTTTAATGAGTTTAATAAAATGTTCAGTGTTTCATTATAATATGTTTTTCTAATGTGATATCTTACCCCATATACTGTAGTTTGATTACATGTGAAACATGACTGAGAATGTATGGAAGCTTGTTTCTGCCACAATATACAGTATATCTAAATAGATATATATGAAAAATACAGAAAAGTCTACTGAGACTTTTTATTTCACAATTCTTGCAAAAGGGAATTCAGCTACATTTCTTCTTAACTCACAATGTTGTCTTATGAACTCACAATTCTGAGAAAAAAGTTAGATATGCAAGATATAAACACAGAACTGCAAAAATAAAGCCAGAATTGCAAGATATAAACTAAACATGGCAATAAATGAGTACATAAATAAAAAGTCAGAATTGTAAGACCTGCAAAAATCTATTCAGAATTATAAGATAAACAGAACTGCAATATAAAAAGAATTTAAGTTCATACCTTGTTTCTCACAATACCTTACAATACTTTATTTATTTACTTATTTATTGATTGATTGATTGATTGATTGACTGATTGATTGACTGATTGATTGATTGATTGATTGATTGATTGATTGATTGATTGATTGATTTATTTATTTATTTATTTATTTATTTATTCATTTATTTATTTAATGTACAATTGAAGTCAGAATTATTAGCCCCGCTTTGATTTTTTTCTTCTTTTTTAAATATTTCTCAAATGATGTTTAACAGAGCAAGGACATTTTCACAGTATGTCTGATAATATTTTTTCTTCTGAATAAAGTCTTACTTGTTTTAGTTCGGCTAGAATAAAGGCAGTTTTTTATTTTTTAAAAAACATTTTAAGGACAAAATTATAAGCTTTTTTTAGCTAATTTTTTCCCGATACAATAACTTGCCTAATTAACCTAGTTAAGCCTTTAAATGTCACTTTAAGCTGTATAGAAGTGTCTTGAAAATTTTCTAGTAAAATATTATTTACTGGCATCATGGCAAAGATAAAATAAATCAGTTATTAGAAATGAGTTATTAAAACTATTATGTTTAGAAATGTGTTGAAAAAATCTCTCCGTTAAACAGAAATTGGGGGGAAAAATAAACAAGGGCTAATGATTCAGGGGGCTAATATTTCTGGCTTCAACTGTATATAAACTTTTCTGGCTATGCAGTAAAAAATATGTATTGATATGTTCCATAAATTTTCTTAGGTCGCTGGCCATTTTCAGTTTTCGTCATAGAAAGAAATGTCCAATCTCTTTTATTGCAGCCCAGACTTTATGCTATATGTCTCTATAGAAACTGTCTTTCAAAAATAAACCTATATTGAGAAATATGCACTGGAGAAGAAAGTATGACAGCGAGCTGTCATCTCCTCTATACATTTGGAGTATTTATTTATTAACAGCTTAGACTTGCATATGTGTTTATGGTTTGCCTATGTGTTTAAAGTTGTTTAAAGCTACAGTAAACGATTATTTGGATGATTGTTAAAAGACAAAACAGAGAGAGCAAAGGAAAATAGAAAAAACAGAAAGGGAGGGGTGGAAGAGAAAGAGAGCTGTCAGGAAAGGATGAGCAGTGTCCTTCGGCAAAGTGGGAGCTATTTTACGACTCACTTGACAGTTTGACTGCTTGTTTCATTCCCTCCGACCATATTCCACCTTCTCTCTCTCTGTCTGTCTCTGCCTCTCTGGCTCCTTCTCTAGCAGAGCATCTTCAATCAGAGGCTTTTCAGTGCTGTCAGAGGAGCTGCCAGGCCTGTGATCATGTCTCTCAGAAGGCCTAGGGCGGACGATGATGATGACCCCAGCCTCCACCCTTTCTTCTCCTCCAAGGCCAGACAGCATCCAGAACCAGACTCATCTATGCCGTCAGAAGCGGAACTTACTTTACTGCGAGGTCACAGGATGTTCAAACCGTTAGAAGAACAGTGTAATAGACTCTGGTAAATGCATTATCTTCCTGTGCTCCGTCTTTCAAATCTTCCTGGAAGAAGAAGAAGGAAAAAAAAACAAGACAGACACTATCAGGGAAACCTGCAACATTTCAAGTGAGATGTCATATTCTACCTCATGTAAAACTCACAATCTAGACCTTAGGCTATCAGTAAAAGGTCTGCTGTTTGTTACAGCTTTTTACAGCATTTTTAATATATTACGTTTTTTTTTTTTTTTGGAATCTAGACTGTGTCTAGACTTCGTGACTTTTTTTTCAAAATTAATTGTGAACCAAATATTAATATAGAAGCTTATTATATTATTAATGTAATATTAATTCACCCAAAATAAACATTTTGTCATTATTTACTCACTCTTTAATTAAAAATAATATATTTGGCATTTCTCTGGCCACAACACGTATTAATCACTAATGAGATTACCCCCCCCCCACCCCCACCCCCACTCCAGTGTGTATGTGAGACTTTTATTTTGAAAACTAGACCAGCATTATAGATGTCAGTTAATGCAACTAAGCATATAGTATTTGAAGAGTTCAGATGCAAAAACCTCTCAGTGCCATCTGAAATTTTCCTCTAGAAGTTTCATTTCATTACAGCTCATGATCAGAAGGAAAAATCCAGGAAAAAATATTCAGAGAACATTTATTCAGTGCCCTCTGAGGAGGAATAAAGTCTGTATACATTTTGTTAGTTTTACGTGTATATTGTGAAATTTGCCATGTATGTTCGTAAGGAGGCAACAAACACAAATAGGCCCAGTTTCACAAACAGGGCTTAGCTTAAGCCAGGACTAGACCTTAGTTAAATTAGGCTATTTATGCCACATTTTTAAAAACAGCCTTAAAAAAATACAATACTAGTGTGCACCTGTTGACAAAAAATGTCACTGACATGTTTTAAGACATCTCACGGCAAGTTATTTTCAGTTGAGACAGCTCAAACATGCAATTTAATCCAAGACTAGCCTTAAACCATGTTTGTGAAACCGGGGGATAGACTGCTGATAAGTGTTTCATGCATGTTTATGCATTGTGTCATATCGCTCAGCTCTTACTGTCATTTATCTGAAGCTAAAGGATGTCAATAAAGTTCACAAATTCACCTGTTTATGCAGAGGTTGGTATACATTTTTTGCCTTTGTTTTCATTTACACTAAAACCACAAAAAAAACAAAAAAAAAAAAAACACTTTAAATAGGTCTCTTTTAATATTCTGACCCCTTTCCCTCCCCTCTCTCTCTCTAATGAGCAGACCTCATTAACAGTCATGATATTTTTTAATATGTCAAAACCAAGCTTTTTTCTAAGGGTAATTTCTGTGGTTATAAACAAGCATAAAAAAACCTTTCCTGGAGAATTATTGTACTTAACCAAGCCATATACCTACTGCCAAGAAATCAGATATAAGAAATATCACATGAGTAACAGTGCGATATGGCTGTATATCGGCACTGGTGGGAGGCATGCGTTGGCTCAAGGCTGCAGGCCGAGTGCCTTAGTGTTCGATTGCTTAATCGTGTGTATAAAAAAGAAAATCAAACACGGAGACTCTCAAAAACCTTTTTGTATGAGGTACTACTTTCTTCCACCACTCATTCACATCTGCAGCTGACTGTCAGAAAAGCAGAAACTGTTGCTACTTCACACACGTCACTTTAGAGCTAGTATTTGAATGATTCTCTAGCGTAATGTCTAAAGTAATGACAAAACAGGTGATTTTTGCTCACATTTTAAGATTATAAGGCTGAACGGCATGAAATGCCATTAATCTACAGAGATTTCCCAGTATTTCTCTGTTGCAATTAGGATATGACAATAATTAATCCAGAAAAAGCCAAAGCAAAGCAAACACTACCAGTTTTTGTGGTATAAATACAACACTACACAATACAAAAAAGAGAGATCGACTGAGAAAGATTTATAATGATTTGTTCAGCTGTAGTTTGAAACGTATGTTGAGAAAACACTGATTTTTTTCTCCCTCTAAAGACTTTCTTTGGTCTGCTCAGACAGGCTAATGGCGGCCGATGCACTGAATCTCCGAAATTATAAATATTTAAAAATAGGCACTATCCTGCATAGTTGCAATCTAAACAACTACATTCTGAACTAAAAAAGCCTCAAAAGTGCATTTTGTTGTCCAACAGTAGCAATATTTGTCAATCTGTAGAGTGTCCCTTGCTTGTTGCTGTATTTGGGTGGAGTAATACACAAGGGTGAAGAGGCTGTACGATTCTGTATTTGCAGAATATCGCACCAGACAGAACTGTTGTATAAAATAATTTATCATATTGAATCCATGCACTCAATGGAAGCTTTAAAAAGTGTGTTTTAGGTAAGATTAGAAAATTCATTAATCCTGTCTTACCCTCCATATAATAAAGTTGTTAGTCTCCTGAAGATTCTTCAAATCAAATATTTTATTGAGTATATCACTGTCCCTCCTTTAAAAGTATATTTACACAAGGAGTGAACAATGCTGCTGGATGTCCAAGAACCAATGTGGTTCGTTATTGAATGTCACACAGCCCATTTGACCTCATCAAAAACCAATGAAGTTCATTCTTGTATTACACAGCACATTTGAACCAATTATGTTTGTTCTCCTACATCAAGCATGTTTGGTTGAGCTTCTGTTTATATTAGCTGATTAATCTCTCTACACGACTAAAAAAATAACAAACAAACAAAATCGTTCATTCATATAAACTGATTGTGATGCTTCAGAAGCATTGGATTGAAATGCTTAATCCATATGAGATTCGGTTTTTGATCTCTTCAGGAAGATTTAGAAGCATTTTGTGTAAACAGACTTTCAGTAGAGGTCTAGAAATCTCACAGGTTTCATTAAAATGTCTTTTTTTGTGTTCTGAGGATGAACACATTTCTTGTGGGTTTGGAATGACACAAGGATGATGACTGAATATTTGGAAATTAATCTAGACTTTGTGGTCAGAATGTCCCTTCATCCAAAACTAATGTTAATTGGCATGGACCCCCAAATGCAAATGATATATTATTGGGTGACAGAAATGTAAATGTTTACAGGAGTATTAATAGCACTCCATTGTGCTGTAAATTGAGTGTGAAATGATCTATTTTCTCCAAACTGTGACGAAGGCATGTTGCCCTTCAATGACCCGTGCCTTAATGAGCACAAATGGAACACTGTAAGTCAACTGATTTAAGTGGCAAGCAGTAAACTCTCCCTTGAGCCATACAAACCAACAATAACAAGATTCAGTAATGGGAATCAATGGGTGGCTTATGTGACCTGATAAGTAGCTGTTCAGCCGCAGGACAGAAGGCCGATACCACGGCGCTCGATGCCTTAGTCTCAGTTGTTCTCCTTCTTCCTGTATGCTGAATACACAGACAGCACAAATAACAAAATCATTATGCTACAGCTTACCCTGAGTGGAATGTGTCTTTTATTATGAAAGTCTACATAGGTTTTCTGGATAAAATATAGGCATAAAGTTTTCACAAATAATAGGGGTGGTTTTGTGCTGTAGATTGGACTATTTGACTTTAACTTAGGGATGGAATGGAAAACTTTTTAAAAAGAAACTTTATCATCAATTTTAGTTTTGAAACAGAATAACAAACTTATTAGGCGGCACGGTGGCTCAGTGGTTAGCAAGAAGGTCGCTGGTTTGAGTCCCTGCTGGGCCAGTTGGCATTTCTGTGTGGAGTCTGCATGTTTTCCCGGTGTTCGCGTGGGTTTTCCTCCGGGTGCTTCAGTTTCCCCCACAGTCCAAAGACATTCGCAATAGGTGAACTGAAGAAACTAAATTGACTAGAGTGTATAAGTACGTGTGAATGAGTGTGTATGGATGTTTCCAAGTACTGGGTTGCGACTGGAAGGGCATTCGCTGTGTAAAACATGCTGGAATAGTTGGCTGTTCATTCCTCTGTGGTGACCCTTGATAAATAAGGGACTAGACCGAAGGAAAATGAATGAATGACAAACTTATTAAGTGAACAAGTCATGTCAGAAAGATATGTTAAATGAGTTGGATGAGTTGAATGCATGTTGCCACTAAAGTCATCATTATGAGTCTGTAAATTTGAACACAAAAGAAAGTATTTTGAAGATTGTTGACAGTTAATATGGGCCATTGACTAAAAAATACGGATTACCAAAATCCAATGAATCAGTCAACTGTAAATTGTTTGTCAACTGTAGATGTTGCTTTCAATTCAAAGTTCAAAAGGTGCATTACTGAAAATCTGATTCAGTCTGATTAATAGGTTTACACTAAATAATCTCTTTTAAATATTTCTTAAATGAAATATTGTTCATTTCTATAGTTTACTCTCTTTAGGCCTTGTTCACACTTGTTATTCAGATTAGTTTCCATTGACCCAATCACTGATCAGGTGGACAAAGCAGTATTATTACCATTCACACCTGGCATTTAAATGTATCTCTTTTGTCCACTTTCATCCACATTGAACAACTTATCTTATGGGAGACAGTCTGTGGGCTTTTTTGTAATCTTCCAATGTTGATTGCTTTTATTTATGATCAATGCTTACACAATTAATTCTGTTTTACAGTATAAATAATAAATATTATTTTTAAAATTAAATTTGTTTAACAATGATAATAATCTAATTATTTCCCAGAGATGGGTTGCGGCTGGAAGGGCATCCGCTGCGTAAAAACGTGCTGGATAAGTTGGCGGTTCATTCCGCTGAGGCGACCCCGGATTAATAAAAGGACTAAGCTGAAAAGAAAATGAATGTTTGAATGAATAATCTAATTAAGTGTCTTTGAATAAAATAATTTTGCAAAGGATCAGTAATTGATCTCATTCAACATGCACAACATCATCCAACATTTTCTAGGTTTAAATGACATTTCTGGATGTTGCTTGAAAAAAAAAAAAAGATTATATATATATATATATATATATATATATATATATATATATATATATTAAAAGCACATTAAATACTTTTATTTTTACATAAAGCATTTAGAAAGCTGTATCTTATGAAAAACACCAGTTCATGGACGTTGCATGAGAGCTGCTGTTCACAGAGAATGAAGCAGCCATAGCCTAATTTAAAAATCTAATTTGCAATTAGGGTGACGCGGTGGTGCAGTGGTTAACGCTGTCTCCTCACAACAAGAAGGTCGCTGGTTCGAGCCGCGGTTGGGTCAGTTGCCATTTCTGTGTGGAGTTTGCATGTTCTCCCCGTGTTCGTGTGAGTTTCTTCTGGGTGCTCCGGTTTCCCCCCAAGTCCAAAGACATGCAGTACAGGTGAATTGGGTAAGCTAAATTGTCCATAGTGTATGTGTGTGAATGAGAGTGAATGGGTGTTCCCCAGTGATGGGTTGCAGCTGGAAGGGCATCCGCTGCATAAAAAATATGCTGGATAAGCAACCTGATTGATAAAGGGACTAATCCGAAAAGAAAAGGAATGAATGAATGATAATTTGCAATTAAATTTGTATTTATTTTTGCAAAAGAGAAAGATTACATTTATTGGAATTGATAAGAAAACATTGTACTTTATACATATTTTCGCCTCCAATATACAACCTAAGATGATCAACTACAAAGTTTAAATCTGTTTCTCCAGTGGGCCTCTGTCCCACTCGGTTTATGAATGAACTCAGCAGGTGGAGAGAAGGCAGAGGGAAGGCAGAGTTTTAGTGGCCATTCAAACGCATTCAACCACATGAGCATTCACAGTACAAGAGCAATCAAATGTGTTTTCCAGTTCTTTTGGATGTAGAAAGTGGACAAGCTCAAAACATTTTGCACCCCATTTACAGCTGTTCTTAGCATTGTCCACTTGTGATCAGACTTGTGCACCTTAATGCTGTGAACAGAGTTTAATGTTGTATTCAGTCCAACTCATTCTAGCTATTCCTCTTATTAGGGACAGCACGGTGGCTCAGTGGTCAGCACTGTCGACTCACAGCAAGAACGTCACTGGTTCGAGTCCAGGCTGGGTCAGTTGGCTTTTCTGTGTGGAGTTTGCATGCTCTCCTGTGTTGACGTGGGTGTGCTCTGGTTCCCCTTCGGGAGGGGAACTTCAATGCTATGTGGAAAAACTTCCACTATGGGGATTTCGTTAGAATCCAATCATCTGAAAGAGTATAAAAACGGGCCAATGAAATGCCAATGAGTTGGCGGTGTCAGCGTGCACAGCTGTTGTCAATGACAATTAACTTGGCATAAAAGCCCAGCATGTGCTCAGCAACGGCATCTTTTTTGCTTTCAGAGCCTTTCACGATGCTTCTGAGAGAGTCTTTGAGGGTGTCTTCAACCTGTGTCTACAGAGGGAGATCAAGAAGCAGCTTCTCCCGGTCCAGAGCGCGTATACGCAGTGGCAGACAGTCTGGGTTGTTCTCCCTTGCCTGGCGTCCTTTGGGTCCGGTCCTCCAGGAGCGATATGTATATAGGAAGCAAGTTTCCTAAAAGAGCAACACGGTTGTGCAGCGCGTCTTTTTCAAGACGTTGCTCCGAACGTGCGATGGTCGCCGTCTCACTTGATGACACCGAGAATCAGATGTCTATCGCTGCATCGGAGGATGGGCTGTCATTGTCTGATGAGGATGTGAACCCGCTCGCTCCCTCCTTCCGGGGTGGAGAGCGCGGCGTTGGCATCTAAAAAGCAGACATGATGGCCGTGCTTTCCCGGGCTGCTTCGGCCGTGGGTCTGGTGATGGTTTATCCCCCAGCCCCGCGGCGGGACCGACTAGATGGGTGTTATGTGGAGGATATAAGAAGGCAAGACCTTCTAAGCCTCCATGTCCCCTTCTTCCTGGATGTGCACAGTAAGCCCACGCAGTGCGCTGCGTGCGCCTCCGCCCTCACCATGCATGCTATGGCCACCTACCATCGCTACCTAGCGCAGGCGCTGGCCCAGCTGCGCGGGGATGGTTCCGACCTAGGACTGAGCACTAGCTCCGCAACGCAACCAACTAAAAGTCGGCTGTGTGTGCCCCTGGGAAGGACGATGGTCACATTAGTGGCCCAGGAACGCCACCTCGGGCTAAACCTGGTTGATATGCGTGATGTTGACAAAGTTTGCTTTCTTAGCTCATCCACATCCAATTTGCGCAGGAATTCACGCTGGTGAGCAAGCAGTCAGAGGTGATGGGTAATACCATCTCTCGTGGGATCGTAAAACTGCCCCCCCCCCGCCGAGCCATCCACATCCACTGCTTTTCGCCGAGGGCGCTCACCTGTGACTTTTGCTCCACTGCCCCCGCTTGTGCCTCTGGCCAAGCGGCTGCGCCAAGCATCTCGCAGGCAACCAGCGAGCATCTCACAGGCAACCCGGCCCCAGGGCGCCACTAAATTTTGTAAACGGACCGCGAATCGTCCCTGAGAGGGGCCATCTGGAGAGGAGGGAATTTGCTTTTTCCCCGCTGGAGGGCACGGCTCTTCATCTAACGACGTTAAAACGCCATCAAATCCTCAGAGAACGAGCATTTTTCCCCTTCCCCAGATGTGACAGCCCAAACACTGCCAGTCTGGGACGCTATGCGTTCCAGCTCGCAGGATAGGTGCACTTTGCCAGTGTCTCATGGAGCGCGAGAGAATGGTCTCCTTTCTATCCCCCTCCCAGTCCCTCTGGAGTATGGGTGCGAGACGAGAGTTAATCTCTCGCCTCCTGCTCTCCCGCAGGACCCCATCGCTCCCCGGTTGAGCCCACCCACTCCGCGCAGCCCCACTCCTGGTACGTCAGCGATCGTGCGGATGAAGCCACTTGCAAGGGCTCTGCCTCCCTGGTTAGCGCGGGCCAGCCCATCGCAATGGCTCATCTGCGCGATCAGACTCGGCTACACGGTTCAGTTTGCGAAACGGCCTCCCAAGTTCACGGGTGTGTATTTCACCAGGGTCATCCCTGCGTCCGCCCCTGTCTTGCGAGAGGAGATTGCTGTCCTCCTGGCGAAGGATGCAATCGAGCCGGTCACTCCAGCCGAGATGGAGAGCGGGTTTACAGCCTATACTTCATTGTACCAAAAAAGAGCGGTGGGCTAGGCCCAATCCTAGATCTGCACGTTTTGAACCGCTGTCTTCACAAGCAGTCGTTCAGAATGCTTATGCAGAAGCGCATCCTCTGGTGCGTTCGTCCTCGGGATTGGTCTGCAGCAGTAGACCTGAAGGATGCGTATTTCCATGTCCCCATACTTCCACGCCACCGTCAGTTTCTGCGGTCTACGTCTGAAGTCGAGCCTGGCAGTACAAGTCCTCCCCTTCTGGCTCTCTCTGGCTCCGCGGGTTTTCACCAAGCTTCTTAGCGACTGGCTGATTTCAGCGCGCTCGCAGGATTAATTGATTACGCACAGAGACAGGGTGTTTCGGCACCTCGACCTATTGTGGCTTCAGCTCAACTGAGAAAAGAGCAAGCTCACCCCCGTGCAGAGCATCTCTTTTCTCGGGTTGGAGTTGGACTCGATCACCATGATGGCGCGCCTCCCCCGAGAGCGCGCCGAGCTGATGCTGGCCTGTCTGAGAGAGTTCGACAGAAAACTGTGGTCCCACTGATAAGATTTCAGAGGCTCCTGGAGCATATGGCATCCGCAGCCACTATCTCGCCGCTCGGATGCTCCATATGATCCACTTCTGCATTGGCCTCACGATCGGGTCCCAAGATGCGCATTGCATGCGAGCACGCTGACTGTCACTCCGCTGTGTCGCCGCGCCCTCAGCCTCTGGATGGACCCTCTGTTTCTACAGAACAAGTGTCCAGGCATGAAGTGTCTAGAGCAATAGTCCAGGCATGTCGTCGTTTGACGCATGCTTCCAGTACGCGCTGGGGGGCCGTGTGTTGCGGGCATGCAGCTGTGGCTCCGTGGTAGGAACCTGGTTGCATTGGCATCGTAACTGCCTGGAGCTGTTGGCAGTGTATCTCATGGAATGTCATTTTTTACCGGTGTTAGAAGCGAAACACGTGCTGGTCAGGACGGACAGCACGGCGGCGATGGTGTATATCAACCGCAAGGGGCATATCCACTGTCGCCGCATGTCTCAGCTCGCTCGCCGTCTGCTCCCCCAGAGTCATACGTGACGAAATTGCTGCATTCCATTTTTCCCCGCCGAGCTTTACCGTGCAGCCGATGCGCTCTCACGGCAGTTCGCCTGGGAAAATGGAGGCTCCACCCCCGACTATCCAGCTGTTATGGGTGCGTTCTGCACACTGGCTACACAGCTGGCCCCGGGGCATGCGTAATACGCATTTCTCCAGTGAGCCTACTCGCACAGATGCTGTGTAAAGTCAGGGAGGACGAGGAACAGGTCTATGCATTGCGCCTCTCAGGCTCAATCAAACCTGTATTCCAGCTCTCTCCTTGTGATGGCCCCTCCCTGGCATGTCCCCTGGAAGAAACGTCTTCTTTAGGGACAGGCACCGTTTGGCACCGGCGCCCAGACCTATGGAACCTCACGTCTGGACCATAGATGGAGCATAGAGGACTTAGGTGACCTACCGTTTAGGGAGTAACACCATCACTCAGACATAGAGCACCCTCTATGAGGCATGCCTATGCCCTGATGTGGAGTCTAATTGCTGTGTGGTGTACTTCTCTCCGAGAAGGAAACCCCAAACATGCTAGATCAGTGTGATGCTATCCTCCTTCAGTTGGCTGGAGCCAAGGCTGTCCCCTTCGCACTGAGGGGTTGGCGTTACGATCATCCCCGCTCTAAGGACGCGGCGATGGCGGCGCGCTGGGAAAGCATCGCCTCATCATCCAGTCCCCAGATGCGCGAGACGTGGATATTATTATCCTGTCCCCTCTTTTACCCATTTGAAGATCTCTCTTAGGAGAGGTCTGCTCGATCACTCGACTCAGTATCTATATGATGTCTGTCCAGGTAGCTAGCTTTGCTGGTCGCATTGGTATCGGTCAAATGTGCTGGAGGCATTTTCGATCAGCGAAATGTGCCAGCGTTTTGGGCTGGCCCACTCTCACAACTACCTGAGACCCGGCCCACCTAGGTGCTCTAGGTTCCTACAGCGCTTGTTTAAACTATGTAGTGAACCTGCAAGCGCTGCCCACGGAGGAGGCAGACCCAGCCCCTTTATTGCTGTGTCCTGTTCGCGCTTTGCATATTATAAGGATCGTACTCAGCGCTTTAGATCCACTGAGCAGCTCTTTATCTGTTACGGTGATCGGCAGAAGGGAAGTGCCGTATCTAAACAGAGGTTGGCCCACTGAACAGTAAATGCCATCTCCCTCGCTTATTGAGCCAGGGCGAGCCGTGTCCCCCAGGAGTGAGAGCGCACTCCACTCGGAGCGAGCATCCTTTTGGGCAATAGCACGCGGCACCTCTCTAACAGACATTGTAGAGCTGCGGCCTGGGCGACACCTGAGCATTTGCAAGATTAATTCTTCAAGTGAACTGATTACCTCACGAGGAAATCCCGGTGAATGAGGAAATTTGGTTAGGTGTTGTAAAACGCTTGCTAAACGCTTGTAAAACACAGAGATATGTGTGCTTTTCTCGCTTTGTCAGTTGAGTTCCCCACTTGGCGAACCCTGCCAATTTCTGACGAAATCCCCATAGTGGAAGTTTTTTCACATAGCATTTCCGTTCCCCCCCTCGGGGAACGAGGGTTACTTTAGTAACCAGAGCGTTTCCCCCACAGTCCAAAGACATGCGCTATAGGTGAATTGAATGAAGTAAATTGGCTGTAGTATATAATTGAGAGTGTGTATGGGTGTTTCCCAGTAATGGGTTGTGGCTGGAAGGGCATTTGCTGCGTAAAACATATACCGGAATAGTTGGCCTTTTATTCCGCTGGGGCGACCTCTGAAATAGAGACTTAGCCGAAGGAAAATGATTGAATAAATATTCCTCTTATCCTGATTCAAAAACTACTCAGCATCCTGTTGATATGAGTTTTGTTTCATTTTAGAAACAGTTCACAATATATATTTTATGCATACTCATTACGTTTTCAACTCTATGTCTTTCTCCATTAAGTTATTTTACATGTAACGTAACTGAATCAAAAAGTTAGGCAAATCTGATATTTGACCTTTGTATTCAGACTTGAAATGAAGGAAATGTTTGAACCAAGGTCCTGAGAGTAAAACGTGCAATGAATTAATGATGATAGCAAGACTAATACAGTAGTGGGAGACCCAGAATGATACAACATTAATGCTTACCCATCCTGCCGTGAAATGCTAGTTCCTCCAACATTTTCTCTGATATGTATAAACAAAGATGCTTCCAACCATGACATCCTCTGCTTGAGAGATATTTATAGGACATCTAGGAAACACAGGATTTTTTTTCCCTCATAATTTCAAATCATATCCCCCCCCATTTGAATAACGAATCCTTCGCGTTGGAACATTCCTCTGGTGGAGAAATGAAGACATCTTGAGCTCGACTTCAAACACTCTCTTTGGTAAACAGGCACTGTGGAGAGAGAGCGTTTCATCCATGCCTCTGGGATATTATTAAGCCTCTCTAGCTCAGACTGCAGAAAAAAGGGAGACTGCGGAAAAAAAGAGAGTGAAACGGGAAGATAAGGAGGTAACTCCTGTCTTCTCAGCTACAACACTAAGAAATACAGGAGTTTGCTCCAAACTGGTTTTGGAACTATAGCTAAAGCGTGCTGTTTTATTAAAGCAAGTCTGTATTCAATCACACACATTGTAAGGTGAAATGAAAACACTGTTAATGTTTTGAAGCTAAGATTGATTCCTGGGAGGATTGATTTAAAGCATACAAAGTATTAAAACATATGTTTTTATGACAATAACAGAAAACTCTATATTTAGGATAGGCATTATTTTCCATTATTTACAGAATTGTAAAGCAAAGACAACATCAAACTTCTAATTCCTTTACTCTACTTTAATATCCCAAGGACAAATATGAAATGTGTATGTGTTTAATATGAGATATGAGTGCCCTTAGCCCCTCTGACCTTTTCCTAACCTCTGTCTCATACTTGGACTCCATGAGCTTTGACATCTATTAACAAAACTTACAATTCCTCCATTCATCAGCAGCATATTTGGGTTCTTGGTTCATTCTCTGAATGCAGATAATGACAGCACATTCCATCAGAATTAATGCAGTAGTACCACAGGAATGATGATGGAAATGAGCCATGGAGACAGACCTAATGGGATAAAGTAATGTTTACCGGTGAACAGTTATTTAATCGTTAAAAGGATCTCTTGCTCTTATTGAATCAGAATGAATGGGGTAAAAATTGAAATATTTAGCAGTTCTAGTCTTTCTGGTTTGGCATAGCAGAGATAAATATTTATAGAAATACTATATGCTAGCAATATCACAGATCTGAAACCTGAGTAAAACAAGAAGAAAAAACAAGAAAGACAAAAAGTAAGCTTGGCTTTGGTGTGCTTAGTTCAAGATGGGCTCCCAACTGGTTTTTCTTGTTGGCCTTCCAGTCTCCTGAAATGGTCAGGAGAAATTTACTGGAATGGGAGACCATAGTCTCTATTGCACCTGTTGATGCCAGAGGAATTATGTTTCCTTGAGCAGCATTTTCTTACTGGCCTCTGTTAACCCTCACTCCCATCCTAGTCATGCTCCAAGTTAAATTTTAACATGCTAGTCAAACATGGGAGGCGTTTATACTAACAAGGTCACTAAAGATCACAATCTCTAGTTGATCTCTTAAGGACAGGGGAGTAAGGGTTCACACACAACTCTTACTATAGCTGACCTCAATTACATTCACTCCCATCTGGGTCGCGGCACCAATGTAACCCCTCTGGTTCTGCTCTCACAACAAAAAGTGGGATTCAAACCAGAGGTTCCAGGCAAACACAAAAATGCAGCCTTTAGCACCGGTTGCTAATGCTAATCTTTGGACTGTGGGGGAAACCGGAGCACCCGGAGAAAACCCACATCACCACAGGGAGAACATGCAAACATTCTATTGCACCTGAGTGATGTTAACTTGCACAGCACTTACTAACTGGCCTCTTTTAAAGCTCACTCCCATACTAGTCATGCTCTGAGTTGGTTTAAACAGACTAGTCAAACATGGGAGGCGTGCACACTAACAAGGTGACTAAAGATCACAATGTCTAGTTGACAGGGGAGTAAGGGTTAGCACACAACTCTTACTATAGCTGACCTCAATTACATTCACTCCCACGGCACGTCACCAATGTAACCACTCTAGTTCTGCTCACACAGCAACAAGTGGGATTCAAACCAGTGTTTCCAGGTTCTACTGGTTCTTTGGTTCTACTCAGGCAGCAACAAGCAAGATCTGAACCTGATCTGAGATCTGAGATGCCAGCATGGGAGACAGGTGCATTAACAAGGATGGACACTGTTGTATCAGTCTTAGTAGAATCAAAGTTATTTACCCAGCTCTTTTTATTTGACCTATTACAATCGTCCCCATCCCCATATGGATATGGTGTACTCACATAGCTTCTACAAACTCACTATACCTTACTTCCATCTGGGTCATGGCACCAATTTTACCTCTCCAGTTTTACTTGCAGTTCTCCATGCATCATTCAAAGTGGTGTTTCAGACTTTGGGGGCTGAACACAAACAAGAACACAATAGATTCCAGTTGACTTTCATAGCACCTACAAGCTGGTCTCCATTACACTCACTCCCTAAATTTCACTTCCATCCGGGTCATGGCACCAAAAATCCTTTTGGTATTACTTGCACTGATTGAAGTAGGATCCAAAGCATGGGAGATGTAAGGAGAGTGAGGTTTAGCTACACAAGATTACTAACTGGTCTTTATAATACCTATTCAAGCAAAAGTATTTGATTTAAAACTGTTTAACGAACCTAAATTCATACAACCTAAACTACATTTATATGTACAACATCCATTTATATCGAAGTTGATATTTAGCCACACCATGTTGGTGTTTCGAAGCATCTAATTTTTACAAAGTGGGCTGTTAGCCCAATGCTCAACCCCCAACATGGAGGACCAGGACATACACACATATACTACAGACAATTTAGCTTACCCAATTCACCTATAGGTCTTTGGTTTTGCACATGGAGGAAACCCAAGCCAACAGGTGGAGAACATGCAAAGTCAGCAGCGTGCATGCAAACACACAGAACACACCGAAATGCCAACTGACACAGCCAGTCTCGAACCAGCGACCTTCTTGCTGTGAGGCAACAGTGCTACCCGCTGTGCCACCGTGCCGCCCATTTTTTCTTAATAAATTGATCTAAATTCTAAATTGTTCACATATATATTGATCAATCTAAATGTATTGATTTAAATCTGTATAGACCTTGAGGTTTATTTAGACATCTTACTCAGCAGAAAGGTATTTTGTCTCACCGTTAGCTATTCAGTTAATGTCATTTTGAGAGCAATTGGTAGATAATACAAAGCAAATCAGAGCCGTCTACAGCTTTTCCCTGTTTTTCATGCCTGCCATTTGAAATTTAACTTCCCTGTGTTGCATTTTGCACAGTTGAGGCCATTAGATGACAGACTTAGAGTCACTGCATGCTTTTCGAGCAGACTTCAGAAGTTCTGTGATAAGGCAAGTGGAACATTTTTGCCTCTATAACAGAAATCTAGGGACGTGAATAACCATTTTTTCTAGTGACATTAAAGACAGCAATTGTCTCAGTTACACTATATTTCAGATATGAACACGTCATACATTTGGAGATACACACATTCACCCACTCTTTCTCTCACTCTCCTTTTCACCTCCTCTCACATACACATGTCCACACTAACACTGTACATTTACACACACACCCACACTAGCACTGAGTGTATTACAATTAAACAATAAATCAACACACATCAACTCTAAACAAAAACACAGTACTTACAAGGAAAGAAGTGCCACTTTTCTGTGCAAACAGATTGGGGTTAGTCACCGACTGAATACAGAATTGCATTACTCTTGTTACTAAACATAATTAAGTCATTAAAATACAATTTACCTTAAAAATGGCAACGCAAATGAGGCCTGCAGTGGTTTCTGCCTGTTTTTGATACAGAGTGAAAATGCAGCTGATGACTTTTTAATCAAAAAAGAATGAGATTCTTGACACAACACATTGTCGGTTATTCATAAAACAGCATGTAGGAACTAATGTAGAGAAAAAAATGACAAATATTTCTCTGCTAAAAGGGGACCTTCTGATGCAACAGTCCAATGTAGAATTGTGCTCATCATATGTCTTAATAATCAACAGGATTTATGGGACACACTGATCTCTCAAATGACTATCCATTTCTCATTATGACTGTCTTGAACTACATGCAGACAATTTAAAGAGATAGTTCACCTAAAAAAAGAACATTTGCTGTTAATTTATGAGAGAACATACAACACGCATGTCATTTCTTTATTTTTGTTTTTTGTATTTAGTACTGTCCTGAGTAAGATATTTTACTCAAAACCCACAAAACAGGAAAAAATAGCTGAAATTGTTAAAATAGCCTCCTGCAAAAGTTTGTGAACTGCTTCTTATGCTTCTTGCTTCTTAAGATTTTGACTTGACTTTTGACTGTGCGTGGTTACCTGGATTATCTGGAATTTTATTATTTTTTATTTTTGCTTTGTGAGGGTTGTTCATGAGTCCTTTGATTAGCTTCGCCTTAAATGAGTTTGAGATCCTTCATTTCACACCAAGGACAACTTAAGGGTTGAAATACAACCATTAACAAAAAATGTATTCATTGATGCTCCAAAAGGAAATATGATTCATTTTGAGCTGGTAATAACAACAAAAAAAATTGTGTTTGAATTTGAAAATCAAGGTGAATTGCTCTAAAATTTTCACCAGGAACAAGTGCAAGTTGCCTCTGAAGGGCAGTAGTGCTATATAGGAAAACAAAGATATTTTAACACATTTTTATACTGTTCAAAAGTTTTCAACCCCCCTTGGATGATGGATTAAATTTTTCTAACATCTGTTCATATTTTTATGACATTGGAATTTGCTTATTGTCTGCTTGAGAAAACATTAAAAAAAACATTTTGAAGAAAAATTATTCACGTATATTCATAATCATATACAAGGTAATAAAATATATCTGACATCAGTATTTAATGAGATTTTTTGAATTTTTTAAAATTTAAATTTTAAATTCAAATTAAATGTGTACTACTGTAGTTGAGTTCAAGAAAAATATTAATGACTTAATATTAATTAACTATATTACAGAAAATTAAGCTAAGTAGTTTTTTGAGATCAATAATGAATCTGCTATATCATGTTTATGACATGTTATTGTATTGGAAGTGTCAAACTGAGGACATAAATACTGACAGGTTGTAATATATTGTTTTATGTCATATTGTCATAACAAAGATATCTAAAAAACATTATGAAGCATGCAGAAAATCTCCTACATGTTCATGACATGTGTCATGTCATGATTAAAAAAAGCATGTTATGACAGTCTTTAATAATAGTTTTTAATAATTGTGTTTGGGTCCCTTGGTTGTCCTCGTGAAATGAAAGAAATGTTAAGATGAAAATGCACACGCACACATAAGCAAAACATAATTAATGGCTTGTTCTGCAACTTATAAAAACCATTATAAACAAACAAGGTCATTAAATCATTTTATACATCAGTTGACTGTAGCTGATAGCCATGCAATATTCTTCAATATCAGAACTCGTAAAGCCTCCTCACCCTTCTGCATTACTCCGCCCACGGCAGATCAATAAACTCACTACAGTTTGTAGTGATATACATAATGTACTTTTAAAATATATATTTAATATATATAGATATGTCAACAAAAATATTAACATTCATGTCAGTCTTATTCAAAGTCAAATTCGAGTATTGTAAATAGGTAATAAATAAACAATAGTATTATAAATATATCACGTCCTGTAAAGAGATCCCAGTTCTTAAACCAGCTGTGTTCATTTTAAACAGGAAGGCTTCTTTCCCAAAGATCCCAGCTCAGTTTGAGCATTTAAAACATGTGCTGTTTATTTGCTTAAACTGACGAAGAACTGATGCTTGCCTATAAATAATGTCACATACTTGAAATAAACCCCCTATGTTGAAACCTACTACTAGCTTTTCATCAAGATTTTGGATATGGGAAAGTGAGAACTTTTGTAAAGATGATTAATGTCTGTTTTGGCATGTTTGTATAAAATTGTGTCTTACCTTTAGTGTAAAATAGGCCCATGAGCAGTGTACATGTTTTCAGACACTTAAAATGCAGCGGGTGATATGGAATGGTGTGGAAATAAATGTTATTTGATGTATAAGGTCACATGAAGCATACAGTATGTCTGACACAGCCTTTAATTAGTGTAACAAAACTGGTGATTCACTAAGTGCATTCATATTCATAAAAAATTATCAACATGAACTGAATATGATGTGTTCAGATATTTACAGCCAATACATTATGTTTTTGATGTTTTTTTTACTGCAATTTAGAAATTTAAACAATTGAAATGTAACTGTGAGAAGGGCTAGTCGGCACAGTTCTGCATTCAGAGAAACAAAAATAAATAAATAAATAAATAAATACATCTACCTACAGTACAATTGAATGTGCATAAAGGTGCATTATTTTGTTTTTATCCTGTCCAGATTTGTTTTGTTTTATCCTGTCCTGAATTATTAGCCCCCCTGTATATTTTGCCCAATTTTTGTTTAACAGAAATAATATTTTTTCAACACATTTTTAAACATAATAGTTTATATAATAACTAGATACTTTTCAGAATACTAGTATTCAGCTTAAAATGTAATTTAAAGGTTTCACTTATTAGGTTTACGAGGCAGGTTAGGGTAATTAGGCAAATCATTGTATAAGAGTGGTTTGTTCTGTAGTCAGTCCAACACAATATTGCTTAAGGGGGCTAATAATATTGGACTTAAAATGTTTTAAACCGCTTTTATTCTAGCTGAAAAAAGTCAAAAATCTAATAATTCTGTAGAAGAAAAAAATATAATAGAGATACTGTGAAAAATTCCTTGCTCTGTTAAAAATAATTTGGGAAATATTTGAAAAAAGATTGACAGGAGAGCTAATAATTTTAACTTCAAATGTATATCCATAAATAATATAGTTAATTAATTTCTTACTTTTTAATTCTGATTTTAATCTGGCGATTAACCCAAGATCAACCTTAGATGTTGATGTACACATAGCGGTAAAATTAAAAGCTTTGACCAGTGTTGTAAAGCTAATGCTGGGCTCTCAGGAGAACTATCCTGTGGCTGTGGGTGTGTATATATTTGTATTTATCTGAGTGTGTACATGTGTGTATTGATCTGCATCCTTGTTCGAGACTGTAAAGCTTTCGTTTCTACACTTTAAAAATGCTGCATGTGTGCTACAGATGGCACTCTGTGCGGGCTGCTGTCAGCAGAAGATCTTCATTAGGGGTTTCAAAGGCAGAGCCCTCTGGCTCTATACAAGCAGCCCTCAGCACTTCCAGAGGAAAAGCTACTGCTGCAGAGGAAAAAAAGAAGCCTCCCTCTCTCACACAATCTCACCCAAATAATGTTCCTTTGCCATTTCATGTTTATTCATCAGTCCTCAGCTCCAAGAAATTTTGCTACTTTTCAATTGTTTTCAAAGACTGAATCCTCTTCACACAAAAAGTGGCTGTCATTATATAAAATATCATCTGAGACCCGGGCAGAACAGAAGAGCTATTGGGCAATGTGCCACTGGGGGGAAAAGATAATGGTCAGATATATAGCATGAAGCAGTTGACATAAGACTGCAGAAATTCCTTTCTGACCCTAAAGAGACTTACTGTATGCTAGCACTTTGCAAAAAAAAAATCTAAACTTTAACATAGTTAAAGTTCACTAAAAGCAAACATGTCTTAATTACATACAATCAAGTTTGAAATTTCCTCTTTTTCTCACATATTAAATCGATAATTAAGATCCAAGGGAATAAAATAACATTAATAAATTGTTCTTGCTTAATAGAAGAATTACTTTCTTTAAAGAAAAATAAAATGGCAGTGTTTTTAGTTCTGTGTGTACATATATGTACTCGTTGTTGTAATTACTGGTAAAAACAAAGTACTAATCCTAAACCTACCAGTAAACCATTTGATCATTTAAATTTGATCAATACCTATTTAAATTTGATAAATTACAATTCTTATTATTATAATTTCCCAGTTTTGATTATAATGTGTGAATAAATTAATTAATTTAATTAATTTAGTTGGATTAATTGTGGGCGACGCAGTGGCGCAGTAGGTAGTGCTGTCGCCTCACAGCAAGAAGGTTGCTGGTTCAAGCCTCGGCTTTGTCAGTTGGCGTTTCTGTGTGGAGTTTGCATGTTCTCCCTGCATTCGCGTGGGTTTCCTCCCGGTGCTCCGGTTCCCCCACAATCCAAAGACATGCAGTACAGGTGAATTGGGTAAGCTAAATTGTCCATAGTTTATGAGTGTGTATGGATGTTTCCCAGAGATGGGTTGCAGCTGGAAGGGCATCCGCTGTATAAACACACATGCTGGATAAGTTGGCGGTTCATTCCGCTGTGGCGACCCCGGAATAATAAAGGGACTAAGCCGAAAAGAAAATGAATGAATGAATGAATGATTAATTGTACTGTACATCAAACATATTATGTGCTATTAGATGCAGCTGAGTGTCATACACAATGATATCGACTATATATGAAACTAAGGATTTGTTTAAACGTCCAAAAACTAAGAATATAATTTTCTTCCAGCTACAAATATTGTCAGTGTTGTGTAGCGTATATGTCATGAAATTGCCTTTGACAATCAGAACCAACCAAAATCCTATATTGTTGAAACTCAATGTAGCCTATGGACTTATTAGATGGTCCCTTGTCCACTAATTTTCCCATTTTTAATTAACAAATGTTAGATTTGCATATTTGTTAAAGGCTATGGAACTCAAATAGCAACCTATTCAACGTATACATTTTATCAATCCTTGTCTTCCTATGATCAAATCCATATAATGCGAGGCTCTACCATACACAAATCCTGCAATGTTGCATAGCTGAAAAAGCACAACCCTTTGTCTAGCACGCTAACAACTTTGAGAAGTAGCTTAGCTAAAACATGAGGAAGCTATTTTGATTAACTTAATGGCATTAGCCAACAGAGTCTAACAAGGCCATGCTAACCAGCTAAACCCTTCACTACACTGCCCAAATATGCAGGAATGAACAGACTGTAGCAGGTGTGTGTCTGCAGATGCTTTAGCTCTTCATTCTTCCGTTTGGCACATTTTGGACGTGTCACCCCAAAGCTAATACGTCCGCTAAATTAGACCCCATCGTTAGCATGGACAGTCTGTGTCCTGCCAGCACCAATTAGATAGTGGCACGTTACAGAAGAACCGGGCTGAGGTCAAAGAGACTGTTACTCTCCCTGAGAGAAAATGAGGGAAAGAAAGAGAGAGAGAGAGATTCTCCTGCAGTACTTAATCAACATTTCCTGAGGTCTGCTCTGGAAATGCCTAAATAGACGAATACACAAACAGGGGAAGAAACATTAATCACTGTATTCCAGAGTCTGTGTATGTGTGTGTTTGTACGGTGCTACTGCGCACCGAGGCTAGCATACGCAAATCCATCATCTGATTAGCATGAGGTAATGACAGGTCTGTGTAGAACACTGTTATTAATGAGGTAAACAACGCATGGTTTAAAGCTGTGGTTAGTCTTGGACTAAACAGGAACTAGCATTTCTTTTTTATGCAAATCTTTGATTAATAGCGCTGTTTGTGGCAATGCAGATTTGATCGTTCTTTTAAATTTAAGCCACATAATCCCTTTTATTGAAGTTTATTCAGTCAAATAATGTCTTTTTTGCAAAATAACAGGATGAACTGTGAACACTGTACAACACATAAAGATGGCCTAAGGCAACAGACTGGATTTAGGCCCCAAGCCTCCTTTTTCTCTGACTTTCTTTATTCTTCTGCCCTTTTTCTTTTTGTTTTCTACTGAGCGCAGAGAAATTCCTGCCAAAACCCTTGTGTTCTTGCTCATAGCTGGGATGATAACAATGAGAAGCATCTGCTTTGGGCTCCAGTGACTTGGTACTGATGGATTTTCTCACTGGCAACTGGGTCAGAGTTGCAATTGTGAAATCAGACACAGGGCAGATTTCCTTCCAATTTCCAGTCTTGATTTAAGTATTACAACTGGATGGAGGCCATAAATCACACCGAGAAACACAGTCATGAGAAGTTCCAAAAGCTACATATTATTTTGCTGTTGTTACAACAGTATTTCTGCTGTCCATACTAATAAAAGACATTAGTTTATCTGAAGTAACATCCACATTGGAGTAAATGGGGATAATTGTAACATAATAGTAAATAATCCTTGCTAATTTATTCAAACTAATGTGGAGGTTAAAGCTGTGAAAATTGCCTCAAATAGCTTTGACATATTGGAAGTTGGCACCTGTTTTAATTAAATTCATAACTTAACGAGCTCTGATTGAAGTATACACAAAGGCCGGACTGAAACTGTACCTGCTATTGTTAATTAATGCAAAACACAAACTCAAACACAGCCCAGTCAGAAATATACTTATCTATTAAGGGGCAATATTTGCCCTCTGGAATTGAATTTCTTTTTTATAATTACTTCATTCATTGTATCTCTGTTGTCTTTATAAATATTTATTTAAGCAGTTGCTTCAATCAACCATAATACAAAGCTGACTCATGCTTCTCAATGGCCATTCCACTGAGCTCAAAAGAAACATGTGTGACTGGATATAAAGTTATAGCAAAACAAATGCATTTCTTTCATGACTATTCTTGGAGAGATATAGTATGGTAATGAATATGTATATTGCAAAGTTAATGTATTTGGTCTTGGTGGCATAGATCTGCTACACTGTTGCTGCTTTGATTGTTATGGCAGAGCAAGTACAGAGACTACTTTCAGAATAAAAGTTTGTACTGTACTATTGATCAAAGAAATGCAGCCTTGATGTTTTTATTTTTAATTAGAGATGTCCAGATCCAATCACGTGATTGGAAATTAAGCCCAAACATGCGGTTTCAGACTCGATCAGAATCAGATGTTACCTGCCTATCAGGACGCTATTATATATATACATTCTCCTTATTTTTTAGCACATCTCTGACCTCACACAGAAACAGCAACGTGTGCGGCATGACATCACTTTGTTGCAGAGACGCTATTGGTTAAATGCCAGCAAAGTAGAACACGGAAGCAGATTGAAGCAGAAAGCGCGAGTATGTTTGCGGTCTGGAGACATTATAAAGTTGATGATGACAACATTGCCATAGCAAACTGTGAGATATGTAAACTTGGGATTGCCTGCCTGGTATTTTAAGACTTTTTTATATTTACTGTTGCACTAAACTTTATTTTCTTTTCTTTTGTATAGAAGTATCGGATCGGGTTTCAGTATCGGTAGATACTCAAAAACAAATGACTCGGACTCAAGGGCAAAAAACCTGATCGGGACATCCCTTTTTTTAATCATTAAAAAATTAAAATGATTTTGTCATTTACTTACGCTTTACTTGTTTCAAACCTTTATGAATTTATTTCTTTTGTATGTTAAACACAAAAGGAAATATTTTGAAGAAAGCTAGAAAACCTGACTGACTTCCATAGTAGTTGTTTTTCCAAATATAAAAGTCAGTTACAACAGGTTTTCAGCTTTCTTTAAAATATCGGTAACACTTTATAGTAACTACCAGGGCTTTACATTAACACCCGCCAACCCGCCAAATGCGGGTAGATTTCAGTGGTGGCGGGTAAGACAGACACTCCCACTAGCCACTTTGGCTGGTTAAAAATAATTTTCCCGGATAATAATTCATAAAAGCAGGGTTCAACAATAAGGATGGTCCAACATGCATGCAAAGGCGATCTTAGAATTGAGAAGCAAAACGACTGAAAAAAATAATTTGCATGAGCAATAAAAAAAGCAGATGAATACCGAATGAGAGGATGATCACTCGTGCTAACAGCTGAGGTGATGCGTGTGACTGTTTAAAACGTGCACGTTCCCGTTTCCTTGCGTGAAGCAACTGTGTCTAGAAACACAGCTGATGTGATCGGTTCTCTTTCCAATAGACTAGACAAAAAGTGATGAACATGCACCCACAGTCTTGCTGTAAGCAGCACCGGTTGCTTTCGCTTTCACCATTATAGAACAGATTTGTTTATGGGTCTAATGTTAACCATGTGCGTTATAATCCTTTCATTATCACACGGTATGTTTATTACCTGCTTTCTTTTGCGTAATGTGGTTTAATTATCGTTTTTTACAATAACATTGCTTTAATGGGAGATTACTCCCCATTTATGTGTAGTTAACTGGTGATCTGGGACCTTTAGCCAGGACAGATTACTGTGCATATGTTTTAGGTAACACTTTATTTTGATGGTCCATTTGAGTATTAGTAGACTGTCTGCTTAATATCTGTTGACACTGACATTTAACAGTCCTTCAACAGACATTTAACTGACTATAAGAAACTTTGCAAGTACATGTCAACTTACACTAACCCTAACCCTAACCCCAACCCTAACCTCAACCTAACAGTCTACTTATAATCTAATGAGAATAAGTTGCAATGTAACTTATATTCAACAAACGGACCATCAAAATAA
This sequence comes from Danio kyathit, assembly GCA_903798195.1. NCBI lineage: Eukaryota > Metazoa > Chordata > Actinopteri > Cypriniformes > Danionidae > Danio > Danio kyathit. The sequence goes on from LR812538.1 coordinate 27,824,402, forward strand.
AGTGTGACCATGTTTTATTAAATAAAAAGTATAGTATCCAGCTATATTTTGCTTATTTTGACACATTTAAAATGTGTGGCTAAGAAATAATTAATTGTTTATGATTGCTGTGGTCAGAGATAAATTTGGTAAATCCTTCATTTTGAGCTCTGAAAATTGGTGTGAAATAAAAACTAATTGTAATACTATAAAACCATGACCCATTTGCTCATGAACATTTAACAAGCTCATACACGACACACAAAAAGTAAATCTAAATCAAGTAATTTTAGCATGTCAAAGTCATATTTATGTGTATAAAGTATATTTTCCCAACAATACAATTGTGGCTAGTGAAAATGGCGAGTGGCTAGTAATGTTGGAAAACTACTAGCCACAGTGGCTGGTGATCAAAAAAGTTAATGTCAAGTCCTGGTAACTACACACTATGAACCATTTATTAAGCATTAGCAAATAGTGAATGTATTATTTGTTAAGCATTAACTCTACATTAATAGATGTTCGTAAGCAGTTTATAACTGCAGCCACAAATGCTCTATTCTTGACTTATAAGCACATGTGTAATGTTTAAGCATTGCCGATTAACAGGAGTTCACAATACAACATTAAATTGGATAAAAAACAACAATATAATAATTTAACAATATAATATGATGCAACATTTCAATGTTATTTAGTAATGTTTAAACCATACAGTCATTTTATTTTAGTTAAGATTGCAAAGATCTTGTGTATCTTCAAATGAATAGAAATGAATAAAGTCATTTATTTTCTTTGTTTTCCTGTTTAGAATATAACTAAGCCTTTAATAGTCATTTATAAGGGATTTATAAAGCATAAATAGTCCTCACTTTAGATTAGGTCACAAAACTGTGCTCCGGTTTCCCCCAAGTCTAAAGACATGCGGTATAGGTGAATTGGGTAAACAAAATTGGCTGTAGTGTATGAGTGTGTGTGTAAATGTGAGAGTGCATGAGTGTTTTCCAGCACTGGGTTGCAACTGGAAGTGCATTCGCTGTGTAAAACATACTGTATGCTGGAATAGTTGGCGGTTCATTCTACTGTGATGACCTCTGATAAATAAGGGACTAAGCTGAAGGAAAATGAATGAATGAATCAATCAAACAATAAAGTTTGTCCTAAAACAACCTTGCTAAAAACATCTCTCCTCGTCAGTTGTGGGTGTCACTCACCGAATATTTTCAAGTGCTCCTCAGGCAATTATTTTGGCCTATGGAAACGTAGCTGTTGAGGCCTGCTCACAAAGCTTTTGTTCTCCTCCGAAAGGTGAGGAACTATGAGAATTGCAGAGTGCCAACAAGGCCCTCGCTCCACTGTAGTGCATTCTGGGAGAGGCAGATGGGAAGAGGATACCCTCCATTCCTCCACCATGACAAAAGAGAGCCTGAGACCGACTCGCCTCTCAAATGCCTCGATGAGAGAAACCAATATCATTAGCGACACTGGAGGAGCAGACAGGATGAAAAGATCCCAGCACTGAATGGGCTACCGGGTGTTTTTTGTTTCTTCCAGGGGTCGAGAGGGGCCACGGGCACACAGTAGCATCTCAGACTGCAGATGGCGGCTTCTCATTGTTTTTAATGGGAAAGTGTCATAGAGCACCCACTAACGCTTACAAACACTCAGGCAGTAACAGCGCTCAGACAGATGGGAGTTTTTACAGTTTGCCATTTTGGTAACGCTTTAGATTACAGCCTCAGTTTACATAGAAAATGGAATTTATAATATGTTATTTTTTGTTTTTCTGGCAATAATAATGTATACTGTATACAGCATACTGTATTTCAAAGTATAAAGAAACCTTTAATTTACAACCTGCAAACTCTGATGAAAAAAAAAAGTAATTTATAGTTAATACTATAGTGTATTTGAATCATACTGTAGTATTGCACTTGAATTAATCTGTCGCGAACTAAAAGCATGGAGCGGGAGGGGTGAGAGGTTTGGGGATATGGAGGCGCGCAAACTGTAGCGCGGAGAGGTTGCGCGCGACCGGAAGAGCACGCGCACAAGCACCAGGTTTCAGCCCGGACTGTACCAAAATGCTGGGGAGCGGGGGTCGGATTCCGGGAGTTTACCGGGAGACAGAACAATACGGGAGACGGGTCTAAAATACGGGAGACTCCCGGGAAAAACGGGAGTGTTGGCAGGTATGCTGTAGTAGTACAATAAGTATAGTAATATAAACAATTTACCTATTTAAGTGTTCTAGAACTATAGGGTATATTATATAATAGACAGTTTACTGTTTTATCAGTTCACTATATTTAAAATTACAGTATCCTTTAGCATTTAATATCAAAATGTTAATATAAGTATAATAATTCATACTGTAAATTACACTTTTGATATAGTGTAGTTCAATAACACTACTAAATTACTATACAGTAGTGTACAGTGCTTTCCACGGGTTTAAAATATACTTGTGGTGGTATAGCCAGATTGAAACACACATTTTACCCACGGCCCATGGTTGCCTCATGCAACAAACAAAGGTGATTTTTAACAATATTTTTATTTATTATACACTGTTTCTTTTCAATGGGTTGAAGTTTTTTTTTTTTAAGACTGTAGAAATAAAAAAAGAAATTCACTATTTGTTTTACTTTTATTCTATTCAGGAGCCATGTGTACCCACTGACAGGTCAAATCTGCTGCTGACATTTTGTACAGTATTGCCAAAGCATGTTAGATGTGTATAAAATATGTAATATATCCATGTCGTCATCATTAAAAAAAATGTATAAATAATAATAATAATAAAGATTATTTAAATGAGGCAAATGAGTTAATTAATCATTTCTAATGGTGTATTATATATATATATTGCAGCCAGTTTAGATAAAAAAAAAAAATAATTATATAATGTTTCTCTTGGTCTTGTGGCTGTGTACACACTGTCAGCTGCGAAGCCAAGTGAAAGTAAATCAGGTTTCAAATAAAAATGACGACGACTTAGAAAGTAAAACCAAAAACCGAATCCCGGACATTTTAGGACATTTAGGCCATGTTTACACTGCCAGTAAACTGTGACCCAATTCCGATTTTTTGCTCTTATGTGACACAGATCGGATCTGTTCTATGACCATGTAAACACGAAAAAAACGTATGCATTCGGAAATCGATTTCAGGCCTCCTTCATATATGGAAATAAATCAGATAAAAAATCAGATATGTGACAATGTGACTATCATGTAAACAGGCAGATCGGATTTATTGAGGCATTTCGTTTTGTTCACCATTAAACTTGTGACAATGTGGTAGTTCTTCATGGTTTAATGACGTAGAAGAAAGAGCATGTGTGGAAATGCTGACGCGATAAACAACAACAACAACAGAGGAAACATGGAGGAGGAAAGTGGTCAGTCACCACAATTTGCTCCCACCAGACCTGAGATCTCTCTCGTACTTACAAATTCCCCTGAATGGTGGAGGACACCATAAGTATATGAACCATAGGCGCAAGCTGCGATGATGGCCTTTTCCCTCCTCCTCCTCCTCCTTCGCCTCAAAATGATTTTAAAGTTGGGCATATTTCACAGAGCTAAAAACAAGACAATTTCTTCCATTGTGGCTAGTGTGGCACAGATGCTAGAACCCGCATTTACGCATGTGCAACGTCGGAAATTGTATAGCAAAGTGTAAACACATGAATTGGATATGGGTACTTGTAAACGGACAGGCAAAAAAATATCTGATCGGAATTGGGCATCAAGACCTAACAGGGTAAACAGGGCCTTAGAAATCCCGGACGGATGCATTTTTAAGTCCCAAAAAGGTGTCTCTCTGCAGAGCACGTGAGATCGTCTGTAATTGACCCGCCCAAGTAAAGTCTATGTGTTGGAAGCACTGGTATATGTTTATGTGGGGAGGGTTGTCTTTACCTTGTAACTTTGAGAAACAAGGGGATTATTGTTGCATTTAACAACAACATTTAACAACACAGAGCAATACATTTGTGCAGTAATTGATTACAGAGATCTGTTATTTTCTTATTTTTTATTATTATTTGCTCTAGATGTCTGGATTATTATTTATCTCTAGCTTTCCCTAGATGCCTTGCCTGTTTTTAATTTTGCTAAATGACCAAAAGTCTTGTACTCATAAAACCCACTTTTACTGTATTCACTTGGAAGCAAGTTTTGCATTTGATCATGTTTTATTTTGTAAGAAAGGCTGAAAATATGTATGGTTGTTTTCAGCGGCATGGACATCAGCACATGCTCTTTGATGTGGAGTTAGAGTAGGTGCAATACATTTTCATAAGGTTGGTGACATACATGGGAAACTCTAAATGAAATCATAGCAGGCTGTAAATTAAAGTGGTGCCTGTCACCCGCTTGTTTCTCCAAACCTTTCATATTGTTCTCATATACTTATGTGTATATCGTATAGGCACAGTACACTATTATTGCAAAAAAGAAAAGTATGCTGTAGAATTTGGTTTACTTACTATATATTTTGCAGGCTGTAATCTGAAGCTTCACCACATTTTTCTTTCTTTCTTTTTTCTCTGTGTGTGTGTTGTGAATGTCATCACAGATTAAGCAGCACACACTCTCTGAGCTCACAGTATGTTAGTGTATTTACCCATCAAACTTTTAATGAAACACATACTCTTTAATCTTATTGGAACATGAGATGTACTCACTGGGTCGAGAGGAGATTATACTGTTTTGTTCATGTTTGATAATACAGTCAGCCTGTCACTGCTTCCCGTTCATTCATGTGCACGACATTGTTGACGTTACTGTCAGGTAGCATAAAGCACAAATATGTGTCTAATTATTGAGTTCATGTATGCTAGAATAGTGTAATGATATACAGAATAATTCATTATTATGATGCGTTTTTGGAACAACATCTGTGATCTTTGCCTGTTTTAAAGTTAAGTTTATATATAATGATTGCAAACATTTATAATTGCAAACATTATATTATTAGAAACAAGCAAACAATTTAAAAATATTTGTTTCATTTTAGGTTGCTTTGCCTCATCTTTCTAACAGCACTGTAGTTTCGAATGACTGAGATACCCAATCAAATTAAAGTGGGTGGGGTTTACGATTCACAGAAGCAGAACATAAATTCCAGCACAAAACATCCATTCAGTGATGACAGAGAGAAAGGTAGAATTAAAGTATCAACACATTTGTTAGACAACGTACACTCACAGGCTACACTCACAAGTAAACCTTACTAGTACTGGGTTGGACCCCCTTTTGCCTTTAGAACTGCCTTAATCCTTTGTGGCATAGAATCAACAAGGTACTGGAAATATTCCTCAGAGTGGTCCATATTGACATGATAGCATCACACAGTTGGTGCAGATTTGTCGGCTGCACATCCATGATGCAAATCTCCCGTTTCACCACATCCCAGAGGTGCTCTATTGGATTGAGATCTGGTGACTGTGGAGGCCATTTGAGTACGGTAAACTCATTGTCATATTCGAAAATCCAGTCTGAGATGATTTGCAATTTATGACATAGTGTGTTATCCTGCTGGAAGTAGCCATCAGAAGATGGGTACACTGTGGTCATAAAGGGATGGACATGGTCAGCAACAATGCTCATGTAGGCTGTGGCATTGACACAATGCTCAATTGGTACCAATGGGCCCAAAGTTTGCCAAAAAAATGTCCCCCACACAATTACACCACAACCAGCCTGAACGGTTGATACGTCAGGATGGATTGATCAAACCAGGCAGTGTTTTTTCAATCTTCAATTGTCCAATTTTGGTGAGCCTGTGTGAATTGTAGCCTCAATTTCCTGTTCTTAGCTGGCAGGAGTGGCAACTGGTGTGATCTTCTGCTGCTGTAGCCCATCCGCCTCAAGGTTCGATGTGTTGTGAGTTCAGGGATGCTTTTCTGCATACCTTGGTTGTAACGATTGGTTATTTGAGTTACTGTTGCCTTTCTATCAGCTCCAACCAGTCTAGCCATTCTCCTCTGACCTCTGGCATCAACAAGGCATTTGCGTCTGCAGAACTGCCACTAACTGGATATTTTCTATTTTTCGGACCATTCTCTGTAAACCCTAGAGATGTTTGTGCATAAAAATCCCAGTAGATCAGCAGTTTCTGAAATACTCAGACCAGCCCATCTGGCACCAACAACCATGCCACGTTCAAAGTCACTTAAATCACCTTTCTTCCCCATTCTGATGCCTGGTTTGAACTGAAGCAGATCGTCTTGACCATGTCTACATGCCTAAATGCGTTGAGTTGCTGCCATGTGATTGGCTGATTAGAAATTTGCCTTAACGAGCAGTTATACAGGTGTACCTAATGAAGTGGCTCGTGAGTGTATAATAACAGTCAGGAAAGCAATCTACTCACATTTTTTCTTTTAAATATACAGTAGCTGTTGTGAATTGAGAATATATGCAGTTGAATTAGACAAGACAAGAAGGGTTTTGAATATTTGATATTAAAGATAAGAGTGGATGTGTGCATTATGTTTGTAAATAGTTCAAAATTATTATTTTTTAAATTAATTTAAATTAAATTATGTAAACTTCAAGTAAATTTAGAATTTGTGTCAACATTCTATCCCTTTATAATTTATAAAAAACAATCTGATCCCCTTTAGTGTTTAAAACTTTATCTAAAAACCTTTCTTTGGATTTTTTTGTCCATTTTTCATGTAACGTAAAAATCTAACATTAAAAACATAATCCTGTATTTCATCTTAGAGTACAAACTTAAATTTGCAAGTATACATTTAGAAAGAAAATTGTGTTGCATATAGTAAAGGTTTGCACGCAATCTAATAGTAAATTGCTAGCTAACCTTTTAAGAAACTTCATTAAAATCATACAATTAACTGTCAGTTCTGAAAATAGAAGAACATTGTGCATCAGTTTGATTCTTCTTCTTCTTATTGTTGTCTTCAAAGACATCATAGCTTGAGGCTCTGGGCTGCTGAGAGGATAGAGTTATGGCCTAAACTGAGGCCTGGGTCTGGCAGGCGACAGGTTTGACTCTTTACTCCCAATAAGAAAGAGGCATCTGCTCAAAGACAAGCAGACTGGATCAAAGGATCAAAGAGGTGCTGTAGCATGAAATAATCATGATGAACTCTCATTGTGCACTGTGTTTATGAGAACTCAGTCTTGTTCAGACTCATCATCCTCAGATCTTCCTCTGCCTTTCAACCTGGTTTCTCTTCTTCGGCCCCATTAGAAAGAGTCCAGGTCAGGGTATGGGTCTTTGTTACTGAGATGCATCTGATGTACTACAACCACTCAAAAAAAGAAGATTTTTTGCTGCTTGTTCAAACTGCTTATTTAATATGAGCTGAAACAACACAATTCTTGAGATTTGTTTGGGACCGGATAAGTGTTTTATGTTCAATCTTCTTAAACTTGTCAAAATAATGAAGTTACACTAATACATTTGTGTTGGAACAACATGAATGAATCGTGTGGCACCCTGCAGTTTTACAGCGATGTTCAACCAACAATATTTATCTTGCAATTAAGGCCTACAATACATTTGGCATACTATGGCCCAGTTTCACAAACAGGGCTTAGCTTAAGCCAGGACTAGACCTTGGTTAAATTAGGCCATTTAAGCCACATTTTTTAAAACAGCCTTAGAAAAATACATTTCTAGTGTGCACCTGTAGACAAAAGATGACACTGACATATTTTAAGACATCTCACTGCAAGTTATTTTCAGTTGAGACAGCTCAGACATGCAATTTAATCTATGACTAGCCTTAAACCTTGTTTGTGAAACCGGGGGTATATGTCTATTAAGATTATTATTATTATTATTATTATTATTATTATTATTATTATTATTATTATTATTATTATTATTATTATTATACAAGTCTATTGGTAATTATTTTAGATTTATTTAACATTAACATTGTTTTATTAAAGTAATATTTATTTATTAGTTTATTTATTTATTCATTAAATAAAAAATAATGAGTTACTGTTGCCTTTCTATCAACTCCAACCAGTCTAGCCATTCTAAAAAAATAAAAAAATAAATTTAAAAAGTATTTATAAAATATCCATGATAATATTTTAAATCTATAAATGATAAAAAATCTTGAAAAAATATTTTATTATTAATAATAATAATAAACTGTAAAATGATTAAAATATTATATATTATCTTTTTTATTTGCTTTTAATAGAGCAACCATAGAGCTTTTATTTTGCTTAGAAGCTTCTCTTTTGAAACACTCTCTTTTCTGTCTGAAAATTGTTGACAACACACAAACCATCCTCATATTGTAGTCCCTGCTTGCAGCCGTAACTTTATGTCTTAACACCAGGGGTGACCTGTGTGTAAGTTCAGCTCTTGAAGTTATTGCTCACTCCTCTTCCGACCCGACCAGCCATCATCCTGCCGATTGAATCGCTTCATCTTTAGTGAAAATTGTCCATCCTTTGACATTTATGCAACAATCTGGGATCCTCTTGTCATACATTTATTCATTAATCTGCTCATTGGCTCTCTCATGAATACCAATGTGACTGTGACCTGCTTTACTGAACTCAAGACGTTTACAGGGATTTCGCCACAGCTTTTGATACCTGCTCTCCTCATGCATACACATCATATCAACAATAACCAAAGGGCCGGGCATGCTGATAACACGAGCCTCGGCTTCGCTTCACTTTACTTTGCATGGTGCCGTTTTCATTTGCATAGATCAAAATACAATTTGATCCCATTCCGTTTCAAGGGGGAAATACAATATCACGCTATTTCCGAGACTCTGATGGCTGGTGGCTGAAAACACGTATATTCTAGTCCGAAAATCATGTAAGGTCTTAATTTTAATATTGATGTTGTTATTGTGAAAGGAAGGGTGTTGAACTAAATTGAGAGGATCATTGTTTTGGAACCAAGTTTCTTTTGTTTGTCTTTTGCATGTGTATTGAGTTTCACGCTCATTTGGTTACTGGTGAAAAATGAACAACACAGTGCATCATGGGAAATCTGCAAAAACCATAAAGGGAAATAGTTCACCAAAAAAAAAAAATTATTATTGTGAGCCTTTAGTACTCACCCTTGTGCTATCCAAGGAGACGTATTACTTCAGTATTATAGAACTCTAGCATTTTTGTTCAAATGAGAAATATATTTTTTTTCCACAATGATGCCTCGTACATTGTCTTATTATCTTTTGGGTGAAGGCTCAGTTTATTTAATCAACAGATGCAATGCAATTTAAGTCATAACAGAAAAAGACAGGTGCAAAAATTTGGGCACCTCAACAGAATAATGACGTCAATCTTTTGTACAGCCACCTTTTGCTAAAATTACAATCTGTAGAAGCTTCTTATAGCCAAGGATAAGTCTGTGACTTCTTGCTGAAGGCAATTTGGTCCATATTTCCTTGCAAAGTTTCTCCAGTTCAGTCAGGTTTGATGGGTGCCGAGTGTGAACAGCCCTTTCCAAATCAGTCCATAGATTTTTGATGTTCAAGTCTGGGCACTAAGATGGCCATTCTATAACACTGTATCGTGTATGTGGATGAATTCCTTTGTAGATCTAGAACTGTGTTTTGGGTCATTGTCCTGCTGAAACATCCAGCCCTGCCTTAACTTGTTCTTAAGAATCTTCTGAAACTGGGTGGAATCCATGCGACCTTTAACTCTAACAAGGTTTCTAGTACCTGTGCTTGCCACACATCCCCACAGCATGGTGAACCCTCCACCATATTTTAAAGTAGGGAGCATGTTCTTCTCCTGGAATGCTGTGTTCTTTTTGCACCATGCAAAGCGTGTATTGTTGTGGCATCTGTCCACAGTATATTTTTCCAATATAATTCAGGCTTGTCCAGATGAGCCTTGCCATACCTCAAACGACTCTTCTTCTTGTCAGAATGCAGAAAAGGCTTTTCTGCATCACCTTCCATTGAGCTGTTCTTTGTGAAGAGTTTGCTGTATTGTGATCTACAATGACATTATCAGCAGCAAAATGTTTCTGGAGCTTTTTGGAGGTGGTCTGTGGTTTGTCTGTAACCATTCTAACCATTCTTCGCCTTTGCCTTTCAGATTTTTTTTTTTTGGTCTAGCACATCTTTCCTTCACCAGAACTGTTCCTGTGGCCTTCCATTTACTTACTATAATTCTGACTGTGGAGATAGAGACTTTAAACCTTTTTGATAGCTTTTTGCATTCTTCTCCTAATTTATGTTGGTGAAATATTCTAGTTTTTAGGCCATTAGGAAGTTCTTTTGAGGTTCCTATGTTGCTACTTTCATGAGAAGCACAACTAGCATCATCTTAAATATCATTTTCCATGATTAGTTGCACATGTGTTAGGATTGTTAAGGTTTACTGAGTCACTCAAATTAATTTTATAATTAGTCAGCATTAATTGACTACAGGTTTTGAAATCCACACAAAAGGAGGGTGCCCAAACTTTTGCACAGACTGCTTTTCAATTTCAATTTAATTTCACACATCTTAATACTGCTTCACTATGTATTTCTGTCTAAAAAAGATGACATTATCTAGCTTTCTCTAGAAACCAAATTGAATATAACTGCAATCTTCTTGTATAGAGAAAGTGCACATAATTATGCAGCCACAGAGGGGTACCCACATTTTTGCATAAAACTGTATATATGTATTATTATAGATCCAGCAAAACAGACTTCCGGTTTAGTTTGGTTTTCAATTTTACGGTAGGTCACAGTTTTGGTACAGTTCGGTATATGCAATGCTATCTCAGAGAAATTCGTAACTTTTTGCTTTAGTGGCTAATTTGTATGAAATCATACGATCTCATTCGTACAATTTAGTATGGTTTGCTTATTCACCAATGACGGTTTTGGGGTGGGGTTGGGTTGGGTGCCACCCCTGCTTTTACAAATTTTACATTTTCGTTCGGCTGAATTCGTACAAACTAACCACTAACCTGACAAAACGTAAAATAGTTACGTTTCCTCGTGAGAGGCTGGTATATGATATGTTCAGTAACTGTCAGCACTGTCAATACAAAATTAAAACAATATAGCAAATTTAATACTACAATAAACAGTGCTTTTCAAGTATTATATGTAACTAACAGTAGTTTTCAGTTACAAAAACACTACATACTGTATAAAATCTTCGCTGTATAAATTAAATAATAATTAACCATTACTGAGCTATAGCTATTCGGTCGAGAGCAGACTGATTTTATTGTATTTTGTTGTTTGATTAGTATCAAAACACAGACAGCATGAATAAGATGTTTTTACTTCAATATGCACCACAGATGCAGCACAATGAGAAAGTTATACAGGTAACACTATTTCCCAAATTCATTTACATTCCAAGGCATAACCGATTGAATGTTCGTCAAGTCAGAGAGGTGGACATAATTATTGGTCATAACGGAGTACCACAAGTGTGAAGCAAGACCTAATTTGCATGTCGTAACTTTCATTCAGCTGTTCAGATGAGGCACTTCTCAGATGTCCCCCGTGAGTCCCACGTGCTCACGCTCTGACATGCGGCTCACGTCACTTTCATTTTCACATGAAAGCGTTTCCTACCTTAGTGCTCACTGGTGGGACAGTTACTCATGGGGAGCCATGTTTCAGTGCATGGACATGCATTCTAACATGCACAGAGCCAGCTCAGAGAGTAATTAAAGGAATGGTGAAATGCAAAATACAATTTTTAAATTTGAATGCAAAACCAGAAAAATGCAATATCCATATGTGTATTGAAAAGTCACTTTGTTAAACTGTTTATTTGAATTCAGACATCAAAAGTCAACAGAGCAGAAATCAAGGTCTCATAATGCAATTTATAACAGTAAATAAATGGAAAACACCATTGAATCACAAACGAAAATGTATAGATATTTTTAAAGCCTGGGCCTTGATGATTCATAACATGCAATTCAACCAACCCAGGCTCATTCTGAAAACATACCGCTATATACATTTCTGGAGAGCACCAAATATGTCCCAGGAGCTACATTTTTTGCAGTTTTTGTTTTCACGAATCCACCAGAAGCCGCTGTGTACTCATTTGAGATCTCAAGTTTATCTTGCGAGTGCCATTCTCGCCTGCTGTTCTCGCGTAAATCCACCAAAGGCCGCTGTCGACTGACTAAATGACTAACTGACCAATCGACTGACCCACCCTCCTCTTTCCCTAAACCTAACCAATAGTGTTTTCAAAAGCACCATCTGCTTTCTGGAACCGTCCTTTACCAGACTCAAACCCCGTCATCGTGGTTAACTCCTCTCTTTATCTCACATCCACTGACGTACATGGCGAACTAACTAGACAAACTGGTAACAGCAGGAAATCCGTCCATAAGGAGGAAAGCAGTCAGCTGGTAATCACGAAAAGGAACGGCATCATACCACCCCGTATCATTCGTTTTAAAGACAAAATGCAGCCAGAAATGTATATAGGGCTACGTTTTCAGAATGAGCCTATGTTAAATTCATCAATTACTGGCACGTATATAGTCTGAATAAATAAATAAATAATTACAAAACATTCTAAACAAGCTACATGGTTGTAGTAAGTGGGTCGGCCCGAGAGCGGTGGGAGTGGTTAGAGGCTGGTGATGCTAGTGTTAATGAGCAACACCTGCAAGCAACACTGGTCTCGAGTCCCACAGAAAGGAGCTCTAGAAAGATAAAAGGAGTGATGAACAGAGGAAGACGAGAGAAGCTGCGGTCACACAAGACTTTTCTCCTCATAGACCAGAAACGCAAGCTTGTGCGACAAGTTCGCTGCATTGGAAAGTTCAAGCTTGGTGAACTCTGACCTGCGAAATCGCATCACATGATTGCGTGAGACCAATCAAAGTTCAAAACATGACCTCTCTGGACAGAAATTTAAAACATGGATAGATCGCTTGCTTTTTTAAATGTCTAATCATCTTGTTTAATCCCGCTCCTTTTCACAGTGCCATACGACAGAATTCCGCACACACAAACTCTAGTGTGACCGCAGCAAGAGGAAGAGGCCATGGGCCTCATGTACAAAGACTTGCGTTGAATTCATACTAAAACATTGCGTACGGACAAAGCTGTAAATGTGCGTACGCAATAAAAAATTCAGATGTATAAAACACTGCGTACGCAGAATCCCACGCATATTCTCTTTGTACATCCGAATTAACGAGCGCACGTGCACATGCCTCCTCCCCCTAATAAATATGGTAATGACTCCACTTTGGCAAAACCAAATGATAAAGCAATGGCAAAAAGAGAAACTTCACAGAATGTGAATAGGAGGTGCTTCTATCGGAAGTAGACTGGAGAAAAACTGTGTTATGTGCAAGTTTGTCCTTCAGAATTAATAACAAAATAAAAAAAAATTGAGTGGGAGAGTTTAGCTGACGTGGTTAACGCAGTGGGGTCTGAACATCGCACTGTGAGTGAATTTAAAAAGAAATGGTCCGATTTAAAGGTGCAGGTTAAGAGGACAACAGCGGCACACCGTCAAAGTGTGGACCAAGGAGGCGGGGGAACAGGGGATGCTGAGCTAACATCCTTTGAGGAGAGAGTTGCCTCAATTGTGGGCGACACTTTGCTGTCTGGAGTAGTATCCGTGTCAGTGGGAGACACAGATGTATTAGAGGAACACTTGGGCGGTATAGCAGCACCCCTCCGCTCTTATTAAGGCAGCGCCACCGGCAATTCAGCTGCCCAATCGCCCGCTCTACAACTGACCGAGAGCCTGCCACCTTGAAGCCTCATCCCAACCATGCTGTTTGTGAGGATGAATTAATCATGGGTTGACCAAGGCCACCTTGCTACAATATTTGATAAGCGCATTTGAGCATCACATATTATTTACACATTTATTGAATGGAAATGTTTCCGATTCACGTGTGCAAATTTGTCTTCAGATGGCGCAGTCGATACAATATGTGTGCAGTCGATCGCTTCGATTACATTGGGAAAACCGGCGATCGCTGCAAATTGCGCTTTAATGTTCGGCTGGTCAACTGCATGGTATGAAAACTTTATATACCTGCTAGACATGCGGATGATCCTGTCCCATACAGCTGGCATTGCACGGCTTAAAGATACTTTGTAGTGTGCAATTTAACATAATTGCCTCTAGGAGTCGCCAATGGAAATAAAACAAACACACACAAGAAATACACGTACGCCAGACATGAACTTCTTCCCTTGAACTGTAAGTTTGAACCTTATTACAATGATATTAAGTTTAATTTTCTACAACAAATAATACATTTCAATAATACTTTTCTTCTAAAAAAAGAAGAAATCAAAAGGTAAATAATCTGAAGTATTTTTATAGAACTCAAGTTTGTTTAATAAATAAAATAAATAAAATAACGACCAGGATAGACAATAATTTAATGTTCTTGCTCTACAATTTTATTGGGACCATAAGGTCAAAAGTTGTTTTTGTAATTATTTTTAAAACTTTTTTTTTCTACAATAATCTTATCTAACTCTCACTCCACATGTCTGTCTTGTTTTTATTTCATTTCATTTCTGTTTGTGTCTCTTCAAAGTGCTCATTGATCACTCATTCTTTCCCAGGCCTTTCTCTATCTCTCTCGCTCTCTCTCATAATAACTAGCTCTCGTTCACAATATTCAAACAGATTCGGTGTCTTAATTAGCGCTTGTTTCTCTTAGATTTCATCCTCACTGAAGGTTACTTACTTAACAATGATGTTTGGGTTCATGTGCATACCTTTGATCTGCCAAACTTGAAAAATAACATTGATGCTTAAACCCAACGCCCACAGCATGCAAAAGAGAGCCGTTCTCCTTTGTTTGAAGGTAAGAGTGTGTCTTTGAACTGTCTTTTGCTTGTGTTGTCTGTCTTATCATGTATCATGCAGGTGGAGACCTCAGACCCCAGACCGCTGACCTCTCACACACCTCATGATTTAAGCTGACATGCAGGCCAGGCAACAGGTGTCATCTTTGTAAAGTGAACTTTGACCTTAACACTACAAACAATCCACATCTGCTGTCTCATTGAGAAAAAGAAGTCTACTTAATCGTAGAAGACTTTTGTCTTCAGTAAAGGAACAAAGAAAATGTTTAGCTGAAACTGTGGTGATAATCAGTGTTGAGTGTAACTAGAACCTATAAGTAATTTGCTTTTCCACTGAAATAGTAATGCAACGGGTTACTTTTTATTTTAGGTGATTTAATTGCAGTTAATGAATAATTAATAAACTCAATATGATAAATCAATTCAGAAAAGCAGATATGTTTAGAAGAATAATTCTGTTAAGAGTTGAGATGCAAAAACCGGTTTAGTGCCATCTGAAATTTCCATCAAAAATGAACATTTTCCTCCGCCTCTTTTGGTTATATTGAGTTATTTCACTTTAATGACAATAAAAAGAACTTATTCTTTGCCATAAAAGTGATATTATTGAATATACTGTACAAACAGGAGCGTGATAAAAATGCTCATTTTAGAAGGTAATTTCAGACTGCATTTTGAGGTTTTTGCATCTGAACTTCAATTACATTCATCAAGACAAGTGAACATGCTTAATAAACATTGTATTGAGTCAGAAATGAATGATGGTAATATGGTACACTCCAGTGGCGTTGCGAGGGTGGGGGGTGGGGGTGGGGGGGCTTTGGGGGGGCTTTGGGGGCTCAAGCCCCTGATGTATTGTCAAAAGCCCCTGATCTTTTGGATTATGTTGCATTTAAATAAAAGTAGATTGTATAACATTTATTTTGCTATCTAAGTACTTAAAATTAACACACATCACGCGCTCCACTTAACGCAGCGTGTTAATCAGTCAGCTGTTCAGCAGTACCTGTTTCTACCGGAAGGTGGGAGTGGCACTGTTGTCATATGGTGTTAAAAAATCATACTCATGTTTTTTATTCATACATTCATTATTTTGAGGAGCTGAAGCTGATGAGGTAATAATACAAGCGTTTTGCGAAACTGAATAGTTCTAACCACTGATGAAGCTTCATATTTGTTTTCACAGTATAAAATGTGTGTAGTTTTGGTGAAATAAAATTACTGTAATCAATAAAATGTGCGTCATATAAATGTAAATACATGCGAATTAGAAAGAAAAGAGAAACGTAAATTGTACTAGCTTTCTATTTTTCCATTTATTGTTGCAGTCTTGTAAATGATCAGTTAAAGCCTTTTTATGTTTAATCAGATCTTATTTTCATTTATTCAACTACAGCAATAGCTGGATGCCTTCATCTATATTAGGGATTTCCTGGAATGTTCAACTACTTTTGTGAGGCATATATGGAATTTCTGCTCAAGAATGAAACAGGCATTAGCCTACATGCATTTAAGTGGAGTTTAGTCATAAACTAATTTCGAGAGGAGCACGTGATTATGATTGAACACGGCTGGTTACACGTTAACCACTCATGATTATCCAATCAGACAATCCCTGACTCACTATAAAGAGCCAGGGTTTCTTACCACAGTCATCTTCGTTTTGAAGAACACACTGCTCGGCGCTACTTGCTACTGCATCTTCAACAACAACAACAACAACAACAACAACAACAACAACAACAACAACAACAACAACAACAACAACAACAACAACAACAACAACAACAACAACAACAACGCCTACAAACATTCAAGCAGCGATCAAAGCTATTGCAAGGAAACTAAACCCTCACCGCTCTCTGCCAGCGGTACATCAGTGGTAACGTACATCGCACGCTCCAAAGGGAAGCCTCGCCTTAAAACAACCACTCGCAAACACAGACTAAACATTTTCAATTCAATTCATCTTTATTTTTATAGCACCTATACAACGTAGATTGTGCCAAAACAGCTTCTCGTGAAAGAATATAGTGAATCGAATCAGAGTCAGTTCAGTTTCAAAGACTGTTCAATTCAGTTAGCTCAGGTCAGTGTGGGTTTAT